>PVJI01022878.1:0-24496 GCA_004026765.1 Micronycteris hirsuta
ACTGGACTCCTTCCATGGTGAGACGGACAGAGATGGGACCTTGGACACCCAGGGGGCAGCTCTTAGTCTCACAGGAAAACACCATACCACACCACAGTCTCCCATGCGTGGGTCCTCGAAATGCTTTTCTCAAGACCCTGTAGAAGAACGCAGTTCCCACCTACAGATTAGATGAGTTCACAAAGAAGATGCACTCATTCAACAAGTGCTCATTGAGCAGCTGTCACATTCTAGGCACCTTGCTGGGAACTGTGGACAAAACGGTGATGTTGGTGATGATAGTGACGGCAACATAATGACCAGCATTTATTGAGAGCTCTCTATATGCCAAGCACCACGCTATGCACCTTATGCAATCTTCAGAGTAGCCCTCTGAGGTAGGTTCTATCGTGATTTTCTCTGTAGTAAGAACTTCGGGGCCCAGAAAGGTTAAGGGGTGCACCCAAGGTCATGCAGCAGGTAGTGGCAAAGATGGGACTGGAATTTTGAACCATGCTTTTGATCACAATGGTTCCAAGATGGACAGACGTGACTGCAATCACAAGTCATCTGGTAGCAACTCCCAGAAGCAGAGAAAGTGCACCTTGAGGGAGGCGGGCAAGGTGGCAGATCCTAGCCTCTGCGAAGCCTTGGTAATTGTTCCGGGTCATTGTCCCAGGGTGGCAGGCTGCAGGTCCCCAGCCCATCCAGATCCTCAACTTGGGCATCTGACTCCCAGCTATACCTACGCTGCACACAAAGCCCTTCCAGTGACCACGCAGCCCATGGCTACAGCAATGTGAGCCCCAACCTCAGCTACCCGCATGCGAGGACTCAGTTCCAGCCTGTTTTCCAGACCTCAGGAAGCAGAAGCGTGTTCTCTCAGTGGGTCCGTGAAGGAGGGGAGTCTCTTACATCTTCTCCTTCCCGTCAAGCAGGGAGAACGTCTTCCCCAGGGAGAGGATGAGCCAGGAAGGACAGGCTCACTCTGGACAACACCCTCTGGGGATGATAGAAAGTGGAGTCCAATGTGCTTCCCCAGGCCCCAGGGAAGCGGGGCCAGGAGGCCAGAGTGTCTGCTATTGACAAGGAGTGAGCACGTGGGGACACACAAACAGAGGAAGCCCGTGAGGAGAAGAATTGAAAGGACATGGCCTCCAGAGCCACCGGCTGAGAGAGGCACTGACTGGGGACAAGACCAGGAAGCTACTCCTTAGAATCTAAGACATCAAGGCACTGCACCCAGAGGAGGTGGGGGCAGAGCCAGCCCTGTGACGTGGGGCTCTGATCACTGTTTCCTGGCAGGACAGACACCTCTGGGTGAGCAGGAAACAGCCCCATAGAGGTGTGACGAAGAGGAGGAGGAAGTGTGCTTTGTCAGCTGTGGAATTCTCTCCAGGTGTTTGTTTGCTCTCATTCATTCCTCTTCCTGTGTTCAGTCGGAAAGACAGGGGCAACAAAGAAACAGGAGAGTGGCTGTGCAGGCCTGGAGTGAGAACGAACTGTGGACTATGCCGGGCGGGGGTGGTGGATGTGGATTCTTGGACTAAAACGCAGCTCAAACACCCCCACTCCCCACCCCATATGCTCTCAGAAACAGTGAGGGGGCCATCAGCTGCCTCAGGCCCCGTTTAGATCCATCCCAGGCCTTGCCTAGCCCCTAGCCCCTAGGGAAACTCTGGCACAAGCAAGTTATTGTATCAGGTGGGAAGCACCTGTTTTATTCATTTTTTATTCATTCAACTAGTGTTTATTGGATACCTATTGTGTGCGAGGTCCTGTAATAAAAAGTGTGATTATAACTGTGCTAAGCACCATAAAGGAGATGAACACAGTGCCAGAGGGGCCTGTGATCGGGATAGATTAGATATATAGTCAGTTGTACAAGGGCCTATCACCAGGAGAGCAGAACTGGTAAAACCGAGGAAGAGCCAATAACGAAGCTGAGCTCCAAAGGATGGGTGGACATGAATCAGGTAAATGGGGTCAGGGGTACCCCAGGTGTAAGGAACAGTCTGTGCAATGAGCCTGCAAAGAGACAGAGTAGCTTGCGAATTGGTTAGGTTTCAATGCATACCAAGTTACTCTAAAACCTAGGGGCCAATCACTTTTTTTAACCCCAATTTCGTGGGCCATACATTTGGCTGGGTTCAGCTAGGGATTTCCAATGATCTAGGTAACATTATGGCTGGCCTTGGCAGAAGCTGTCTTGGGCATCTGCGTCTGCTGGCTGACCGCTGGCTGGGGCTCTTTGGTTCTTCCCCTCACAAGCTGTCGTCCTCCAGCAAACCACCCTGGCTTCCTTCCCGTGGCAGTGAAAGGCTTCCACAAAGCAGCCAGGAAGGACAACCGCCAAAGCTCAGGTGCTTTTCAGTCTCTGCTTCTGTCCCACTTCCTATCATCCCATCGCCCAGAGCAAGGCCCTTGGCTAAGCGCAGAGTCAAGTGTGAACAAACTGGGGGCTGTAACTGCAATGACCTACCTCAGTGTGTTCAAGGAATTGAAAGAAAGCAGGGCCCTGGCCGGGTAGCTCAGTCGGTTAGAGAGTCATGCCCTCACGCCAAGACCGTGGGTTGGATCCCTGGCACATATATGTAGGAATCAACCAGTGAATGCATAAATAAGTGGAACAACAAATCGAAGTGTCTTTCTCTACCTAAAATGTGTGTGTGTGTGTGTGTGTATAAAATAAATAAAATCAGCAAATAAAAAGTCATGTTACGTTATACTAAAAAAGGAAAGTGGGAAAACCGGAGAGTGGCGAGCGAAGGGGAATGCGGCGCCAGTGAAACTAGAGGTGGGTGAGGCCAGGATGCGCCGCCTCTGAGAAAAAACAGGGAGTTTGGTCTTTGCCCTAAAAGCAGGCATGCCCTCCAGTTTCTGACCTTCCGTCTTGTGGGTTTGGTCATCGTAAATAAATCCCTGAAAGACTGAACGGGCTGAACTAGTAAAATGGATTTTCTAAGCTTCAGAAGTCAGCTTAGAAGTCAGCACGGTGAACCCCACACGCCCCTGCCCACGGCCCACACCGATGTGAACACCCCGTACCTTCCCACCCCTGTGCCGTGGCACCTGCTTGTCACTCAGCTGGGAACAATCTTCTCACACCCTACGTGCGGCCAGTTCCTACCTCCCCAGACTCCATTCAGGCACACCGCCTCAGAGAAACCTCCCTGACTTCTTTAAGCCCTGAGACCGGCGACACATCAACGACACCATGAGGCCTAGGAAAGAAGCCTGTGACTTACGGTGGCCTCGTGGTTTGTAAAGCCAAGTCGGTCCAGTTCCAGGCCTGCCCGTGTGGCACATACCTGTGGGCACCGTGCTCTGCCTGAGCTGGAGCCATCACTGCATGTTCATCCCCCACTACTATACCTTTCTTGAAGATGCAGGCCCATAAACCCAGGGCCTGCACTTAGGAAAGTCAGAAATACTTGAATGAGTGAATGAATGAATGATGAATCCATCACCAAACGGGACTTCCCTCTGAAAGCCTCAGTCAGCGTTAGTAAAGTCTTCTGCCGTGGCAGTTGAGGGGAAGGCGTCTTTCCAGCGAGGCCAGGAGCTCTGGTGTCTCCAAGGTTTCACATAAGCCACACACCCAGAGGAGAGGAGCCCCCTGGCTCTGGAAGAATCCAAGGCAGGGCAGTGGGAGAGTGAGGAGAAGGGAGCTCCTTGGAAGACAAGCACCACAATGTCATTTACTGTAACGGAGTGAGAACCAACCTGCAGTGGCCTCCACCAGAGCAGGTCTCCCCTGGGTGCTAGAACAGCTGACCAGGGGCACTGACGGAGGCACTTATGCCAGGAAGCCAAATTATAGTTGACTCGCTCGCCACAAGCTGGAGAAGCAGCCCCTGTGAACCAGAGGCTGAGACGTGGGCACCAAAAGCTCCAGGCCCTACCCACCAGTCTTAACAGAAGTATTTCCTTACTGGCTTCCTGGTCTTAGAACATGAGGGTTTAAATCATACTCTCTCCCATTTACAGAACAGAAACCTGAAGCCCAGGGAGATAAGCCTTTGACCTATGGGCCACTTTAATAGTCATGGCTACCCAGATAAAAGACTACATTTCCCAGACTTCCTTGCAGCTAAATGTTATGTGACCAGGTTCTACCCAATGAGACCTGTCTGGAAGTAATGTCTCTAACTTTGGTGTTTAGTTCACAAAGGACAGAGGTGTGCCTCGTTTTTCTCCTTACCACTGCCCGGTGAGCCATCTCAGACCACATAGCCAAGGGCAACACCTTAGAACAATGGAGCAGCACCAACATGGAAAGAACCAGGGTCCCTGACACCTGGGCACACAACCTGGGCACACAAGTCAGCATGCACCGCCAAGTGAGAATGAAAGACACTAGCCTACCTTGATTGAACTACTATTATTGAAGGCGTTTGCTATAGCAGCTGCATCTATATCCTCCTGACTCGTGATACAGCCCAGGACCAGGTTTCCTCAGGAAGCCCTGGACCCCTGGGGCTGCCGGATCCCGGGCACTCATATTGTGTGAGGACAACAGAGCTGTGACCTCCACCCCAGGAAGCAGCTGTTTTCTTGGAACAGCGTTGGGAAACCTGCTTGGAGGGAGCTGCTAGATTGCCAAGGATGGGAGGGAAAATGAGCACAGCTGATACCCCACCAGCGCGGACACCAGTCCACCTGCACCGGCTGTTGAAGTACCGAAACACTCCCGGGCCAGACAGTAACAAGCCACTGCCCCGCCCCAACCCAGCTACCTTTGCCCCAGACCCAGCAATTAAAGGAGAAAGACCTGGCACAGGAAGGTCACCAGGACTTCCTTCCTGACCTCTGGACGTTGATTCAGCAAGCCATACCACTTACTAAATGACTTGAATATCACACTGGCTATATATAAGGTGCCTGATGTCAACTGTCTGAACGGAAGTGGAGCCCTGAACGCAGTGTGGAGGGTGGTGAGGACAACCTGAGTTCTGAGAGCCCGAGGCTGGTTATTGAATGCCCCCTCCACCTCCTCTGCTCCCCCACCAAGCCAGAAAGCCCCAGGCCCCACTGAGGCCGGCCCTCGCCCGTGCAGAATGTCCCGCAGTCACACCCAGACGTCATTGCACTCTTTTATTTACATAAAACACAGATAAAGCATTTCAATGTTCATTTAGCAAACTGATCCACTCTTTTTTTTTTCTTTTTGGCACAAAGAAAGATCACAGATGGACCCCAAGATCAATCAGAAACCCATAAGATTTATCAGTCATTACTGGTCCAGGGGCAGCCACAAAACTCAGACAGACAGACAGACAGCATCGCCACAGTCTGGAAAAAATAAACAAGGTCCACATTCACCTCACAGTAAAAACCTGCTCACCGACAGGCAAGGGTGGGCAGGAGGGGGCAGTTTCTGTGCCCCAAAGGGGGTCGTGGGCATCAAGGGCAGGAAGCACGGTGAGGAGGGACAGGCGCGATTCATAAAGTAGAGGGAGGTGGCCTCTTACCTTGTAGAAGTCAGACCGGCGGAAACTACCACTCCCTGACCACTCGCCCCTGCAGAGAGCTTCGGAAGTTGTGTGGTTCGGGGTGTCGCCCCCCGTGTGCGCCCGTGTGTGCACGTGGGTGAATGTGTGCGCGTGGTGCTTGTAAACATTGTCACCATCCACACAGACACCCACATCCGTGTGTCTGAATGGGGTGGGGTGGGGGTTGCACCCCACTCACTCCCCCTCTGCCCCAGTGATTCCTGTCCAAGACATAGTGCAAATTTCAGAGACGAAAGAGGCAGAAGGAAGTGTGGGGAGGGCGGAAGGACACAAAGACAGTGTGGGAGAGGGAGGGGGAGATAAGGCAACAGTTAAAAACGGCCCATTTTATCAAAACCGACACCGTGTGCCCCTCACCCCCACCCACGGAGCCCTTGTCACAAGAAAGGGCGGAAGTCTCGCTCCTCCACCAGACTGACGGAGGGGTTCTTGAGCTCCTCCTCCGAGGCGGCCATCCTGTAGCCCAGCTGCGCCAGCACCCGCTGACAGGCGTTCTGGGCGAAGGCCACGATGTCGTAGGAGAGGCGGAAGCGCCACTTCTCGGCCGTGGCCGCCGAGTTGCGCACGGTGCCGTATTTGTGCTTGCCCAAGGTGGGGTCGCCCTGCGTGTTGTTCTGGATCCAGCGGGCCACGTGGCTGTCCAGGGGGATACCCAGGAACCCGTAGATCTCCTCGGTCTTCTTCATGGGGTTCCGGGCCAGGTCCTCGTAGCGCACCAACATGTACTTGCCTTTGAGCCACGGGGGCCGCGTGAGGCCGGTGGACACGGAGTTGGAGAAGTCCTCGCACACCGTGGTCAGCTGCGTCACGTCCAGGTTGTAGGGCTTCCTCCCGGTGCCGTACCAGAGCCGCCAGAGCCGGTACGTGTCGCGGAAGGTCTCGCTGCGGGAAGCCAGGATGCCGCGGGGGTCTCGCACCAGCTGGATGACCTTGAGGTTTAACCGTGGGTCTTCAACCAGGGCCCGCAGGTCGTTCACCTCGGGCACCCTTACTGTCTTGATGGCCACGTGGCTGCGCTCGCGACAGGCCTCGGCGGCCACGGTCAGGTTCAGCAGGCCGCACTTGCGCACACAGTCCCCTTCCTCCAGCACCAGGTCCGCGGAGCCCGGGGGGTCGCACACGGGCCGCGAGCACAGCACACGGCTGGCCCCGCGGCGGAAGACCCTGTCGGTGGTGTGGTTGACCGGCGGCGGCTTGATGTAGTTCTCCAGGAAGTGCAGGTCGCAGTCGTACAGGCTCCGCAGCAGGTCGCGGCTGGCGCCCAGCATGACGCGCCGGTCCGCCGGGCTCTTGCCCTGGGTGAAGCGGGGGATGAGCGTGTTCTGCACGTGGTAGAGGGGCTCGAACAGGTAGAAGACGTCCAGGTGCTGGTTGAAGAGCTGGCCCACGAAGGAGGAGCCGCTGCGGGTGGTGGCCAGGATGAGGATGTGGGTCTTGCGGGAGAGGTTGTAGGCGAAGGTGGGGCCTTCCTCACACAGCCGCTCGGCCAGCCCGGCCTCGGCCAGCCCCGGGCAGGTGTGGAAGGACTTGGCAGTGAAGGTGCGGATGGCCGTGTACTGGATGGCGATGGAGGCCAGCGCGAGGAGGAGGACAGCCTTCCAGGAACATTGCATGGCTGGGCACCTTCATGGGGCTGCTTCTCCACCTTGCGAGGTCTGCAGGCAAGAGTTGGCAGCGGTCAGGAGCAGCTGGGCCTGGGCACCTCACGGGAAAAAGACTTGGTCTCCGGGATGGGGGGTGGGGCAGGGAAGCATCCCGGGCTCCCTGCCCAGTGCTCGCCCACATACCAAAGGCCTCAGCAGCTTCTACACTAGACTTCACCAGTCTCTGGGGGAGCCACTGGGGACTGCACCAACCGATTCCCTGTGCCCTGTTCTGCAGGGTTGAACCTACAGAATGCTGCAGGGGCTCTGGGTCCCTTAGTGGGGAACTGCTGGGCAGGAACTGATTCCCCAACCCCCACACCGAGGGAATGACCAGGCTTTGCCTCCAGCCAGTCCCCCACCACTGCCTGTCACCCACACTGGCATCTCCTGGGCCCACCTGCATCTTCGTCCACCCTCAGGAACTGACCCATGTGGTCCTCTTTTCTCCACCCCCTGTTCACCCCCCACCGGGAGGAGGAACAGTCGGTGTCAGAAGCCCCGTGCAGAAAGGGCCCTGGCACTCTTTGAGTCACCAGCTGCCAGCTTCGGCTCACCCACGCCCACCGAGCCAGGGAAGGTGGGCAGCTGTGTCAAGCACCACATCCCCCAGGTGACCGGCTTACTCCAGATGAAGACTCCTGGGGCTCCTGGGGTCCCTAAGAGTCAACTGGCCCAGACCAGAGACAAGTCCAGGGGCTGCTGAGAAGCATCCCTTGCCAAGCTCTGGTTTCCTCCCGGGTTTGCTCCCGGCCACAGGGGGCCGAGGGCCAGCCATGGAGCAGATGACTCCCATGCCAGCAGAGCGAACTGACCCCTCCGCTTCAGCCAGTGCTCCAGGGCCTCCACCCTTAGGCCCTGGGCCTCTTCTGTCCAAAAGGTGAGCTTGGGGACCCACCCTAAGCCAGCAATGGCCCCAGAGAACCAGGCAGGACAGAGAGGAAAGGAAAGCATGGGGGATGAGGAGGGCCCCAGGGGAGCTGAGAAAGTGAAGGGTGTGCCCAGGGTTCAAGGCAAGGAGCCAACCTGAGCATCCGGAAGTCCACCAGGAAAGGCTAGCTCGGCTGCTGGGATGCAGGAGGGAGCCACTACTCACCAAAGTAGGGCTGCTCCAAGCCGGGGCGTCCGCAGCCACCAGGTCTCCTGCGCGGCAGCCCTGTGGCCAGCAGGCTGCAGGGAGACAGGGAGAGGAGGAGGTCTGAAAAAGGGGTCGGGCTCCAGCACCTCCCTCCCTACCCCTGCTCTCCTGCATCCTGGGCCCTACTGCTGCACTCCCCCTACCCCCCCGCCCAGGGCTGGGTGATGAGGGCCCTGCCTGCTCTCCCATATCTGTCACCAACTCAGAGCTCCAAATAACCCAGCACCATCTCTGATCCCTGCACCTAGCCCTCTGAGTCCTGGGCTCCATCCCACTCCCTCCACTAACTTCCCCCACCCACCCTCCTAACAAGCCCTCGTTCCTCTGCTCCCACCAGAACCCAGTAGGGAAGGAGCTGGCAAGCCTGTACCCCCAGCTGACCAAGAGTTGCTGCCCCACATGAGCAAACACCCCAGGGAGGCACACACACACACACACACACACACACACACACACACACCACCCAATGGAACTGAAAAGAAATCCACTGGCCACAAACACCCCCAGGCCTTGCTAGCTCTGTGCGTTCAGCCCTAGTGCGCAGACTGGCCCAATCAGCCACCACGCCCAGCCTCCAACAATGGAACAGAGCGCCAAAGTCAAACTCCTCCCCAAAAGTTGCTGGAGCACAACCACCGCTGGTTCTGCACTTGAAATCAATAGAACAGCCTGAGCTTCCAAAATTCAGCTTGTTCAATGACTGCCCAGGAGGGGGTCCGTGGAAATCAGCAAGCGCAGGGGGGCCTCACCTCACACCTCCGGGTGGAAATGCAATTCAGTCGCAAGAGCCCAGGTGCTGAGGACCACGGGAAGGGACAGCTGGGGCGGGAGGTTCTCCTTCCAGCCTCACCGGAGAGAGGGGCTACCTGAAACTCAAAGCAAGAGTGGACCAGGGAGCATCCCTGACCTTCACGCTCTCCACGGATTCCAAGTTCAAACACCAAGATCACAGCATTATTTTGGTTAGCATCTACTGAGACAGCCTAGGTGCTAAGCCCTTTACCTCGGAGCTCATGCGCTCGCCCCACAAACTTCAGGCAGAAGCCAGTATAAGCTCCATCCTGCGGGCAGGACAGCGGAGGCGTGGAGACAAAGCGACCTGCCTGGGCTCGCGTGCCTGGCTCAGCCTGCGGCCCGCAGGTTGTCCAGAGCCCGCACTCTTCTCCCTCGAAGATTTGACGTTCTGTTCCTCCAGCTTACGCGTACTTGGCCTTCAGACATGCACTCATTTAATGTCCCCAGCCCATCTGTGAACTGGTGTGAGAGGGACTGGGCATTGGATGGGGGCGGACAGGTGATCTCCGGGACTGAGAGCATATTCCCTCCCTTTGCTGCCCAGTCTTGTTCAGTTGGCTCACAGCAGAGGGACCGAACCCATGTGCTTTGTGAATTGTCTGTCCCCATTGAGCTATTGGTACGACTTCTCTGGGGGTTGGGCCAAGGGTCCTCCTGTCCCAACCCTGCAGTAATGCCTGGCTCTGCTCCCCCAACTCTCAACACCACATTATTCCTTACAAACCACTGTGGGAGGTCAGGGTCCTCACTTCCAATGTTCAGATGGAGAAACTGAGCCTCAAAGATTAGGCATCCATGTATCAGCAAATCAGAAGTAGCAGAGACTCGGACCCGCTGGGTCAGACTCGCAGGCCGGTGCTCTGGCCCCTTCCCCATCAGCTTGGAGACGGCACAATGGCTGAGCTGAGGCTCTGGAGCCTAGGAGTCCTGCTTTCAGTATGAAACTCCACTTAGTACCTTTGGAAAGCAGTACCATGTGACCAAGTGGCTAGAAAGAGGTGAAGGGCACAGCCTAGATTCTTGGGAACCTCCAACGTGAAGAGAGAAAAAAACCAGAACTCTGACCACATCCCATCTGACCCCTGCTTCATTCACCCCACGGCCACAGAGGATGCTGGGGTGGACGAGGTACCCAGAGAGAACAGCCTCTCTGCTTTCCATTCCATTCCCCTGCAGAGTGCAGGCCTGCCCTGCCTGAGTAACCCAAGACAAACACGAACGCCTTGGAAGAACAGGTAGGGAGTGCCATCAATAATAGTGCCAGCTAACGTTTCAGGGCCCTATACTTCGGTTGCAACGCGGTTTCATTTGTTTGTGCTCGCTTTGTCTTTTCTCACACCTGTCAGCTACCCAGCGTGAGACGGGCGCTACGGGTAAAGAGCAAAAAGAAAGGGGAGCACTTCCTCGGCATTCACGATGTGTCTCCCGGGCACGCGCTCCCTTCACAGGCATCGGCTCGTCTTGCCCTCCTGCCAACCCCGTAAGACGGATGCCGTCATATCCCCATTTTACAGATAAGGACGCTGAGGCTCTGCAAGGTTAGATAAATTTCCCAAGGCCACACCTCTAGTAGGGAGCAGAGCCAGGATTCCAGCCCAGGCACTGTGCTCTGGAGTCCAAAACTGTCCCCCTGAATCCTCTTCCCTGATCCCTATTCCACTCACACTCCTCCCCGTTTGGTCCTCATCAAGACAGGAAACAGAACCCCTAAAGAGACTTCATTTAACTGTAGGATTCTGGTCCTAAAAATAGAATAAAGAGGACCATGCTAAGGGGAGGGGGCCAATTCAGCTTCTTCCCTCCACTGTCCCTCCTCACCCCCACCCAGAGAGACTTAAGGCAGGATTGGAAGCTGCTGCCTTGGCCAGTGAATCAGAAGTCACTGAAGCATCTTGATGTTATAAATCTCTAAGAAAGTGGGACTCAGATCCATAAGGTACAGCTTGGGTACCAAGGAGGGGGATGTGTTCAAGAGCCCAGTTGCCAGCCATCCCCTTCCCCCCAGAAGGGCAAAGCTGGGGCATGGGAACAAGAAGATGGAGGAAGTCAGGTCCTCCCAGAAATGTCCCCGCTGTCCTGCCAGCCTGGCAGAGCAGGGCCCAGGGCTGGCCAAGCCTTCTTGGTATGCTAGATGCATGTGCCCTGAAAACCAGAGACCCTGGGGTCAGGTCCCATTGTTCCCAGGGGAGCTTTGGTCACTGCAAGGGACTCCTCAACACCCTCGACCACCAAGCTAGACGGTGAGTCCCAGGTCCCCTCCCTGAGCTTCAAGCATCCCCTGGGGAAGACATCCAATGTCTGCCCTCCACCTCCGGTTAGTCAAAAGTCAGGCAAATCTGAGGCCCAGAATCTGTGACTTCTGTTGGAAGGCACGGGAGTTGGTGAACTCCCACTTACTTGCAACAGGAAGCTCAAATTTCAGTGTCCGACACATTGATATTAAGGCACCGAGCACCGCACGGGGCGGGCGGACAGGACACCTCTACACTGGAGAAGTGTAATTCAGAGCTGAGAGCTCAAGCCACGGAACCACGCCCACCTACATGTCACTTAGCAGGTGTGTGGGCCTGGGTGACTCGCTGTCCCTGTGCCTCAGTTTCCCCACATGTAAAGTGGTATATCACAGAATTGAAGGGCTTAAAGCATTTAGTCAATGCCAGGCATAGAATAGGGCACAGCCTCATGCCTGGGACATGGGTTCTACACCAGCCCCCCGGTTGGCCAGATTCTTAATCTCTCTTGGCCTCTGTTTTCTCCCCTGAAAAGTGGAGATAATTTTAACAAGGCTGTTGTGAGGGCTGATGTGTTAATAGAGTCCAGCATAGAGTAAGCATTCAGTGAATGTAACCTACTGTTACCATCATTAAATGTATTATTTGCTCTTTTGTCTAGGGGAGATGACCCCCCCAGAACAAATCACCACTGGCTCTGGCACACACTCTCTCTCACCATTGTGCCCAGACCCCTGCCAAGCCCGCCCCTGCCCACTGCCCCTTCTTCCCTGGCTCCTCTCCCAGGCCCTGAACTTTCTCATGCTGAGCTACCGCAGTGGTTTTCCTGCTGCCCTCTAGTGTCCATATGCTGTAGTGCAGCCTCTTAGCCCTGCGTCTTTGCTGTGTTCAGAATTCCTGGCCCGCTGGGGCTGCTTAGTGTGAAGATGCAGCCAACAGGAGGTGATGTTGCAGGATGCAGCGAGGTGTGATGATTACATGCCCCCCCTGGCTGTGGCCTCTGCTCTGTGCACCTCCTCTTCCTTATCCACACACCAAGAGGCAAGCAGCAACAGGCAACCAAATCTCATCCCGAGGGCTTCTCCTCCCTGGTCTCATTCTGCTCTGGCAGGGGAAGGAACACTGAACTGAACGTCACAGGCCTTTCCCTGGCTTGGTGATCTTGGACTCACCCATGGGCTCTGTGCCTCGGTTTTTCCATGGATCCAGCAACCCTAAGGGCCTCCCAGGTCTGACCACAGCGGGGTTTTGAGACCAGGAAGGCCCCACACTCTACTCTCAGAGTCAGGGCCACTCTCTCTGAAGGCAGGGACCCTTCTTTGGGAGTGGGAAGGCCCCAGTCATCTTCCAAGAAGACACCAGGGATGGGCAGAGCACTCTGCCCCCACCTCAGCCTGATCCATGGCTGGCCCAGTCGAGCCCAAGAAAAAAGGGGCTGTGCCCTCTGCTGAGTCAGCGCTGCCTGCCCTCAACCTCATGCCCTGCCCCCCCACAATGAAATCCCAAGCTACCCAGAGCTGTGACTCTGCCTTTCCTGGGCCACAGACCCCTTGGAGAGACACAATCCCTCCTCCCAGAAAGATCCCTTTGTGCCCACAATTTTACACACACAACTGGAGAGGCTAAGCCTCTAGGGGAAAGAAGGGGCACCCATGGGTGGACTTCCAGAGGCCCAGGAACCTACTAGTAGCGCTCTCCCAAGCCCAGGATTTTCTTTTCAGTTAACGCTATCAGAGAAGGTTCAGCAGACATCACCCGCAATATATTATTAACTAAGAAAAGCTAGGGCCAGAAAACACGTGTGCAATAGTATACTGCCATTTCTGATTTTTTAATAGGAATGTGTGTGTGTTTATACATAAACAACCACTGAAAGAACTCGTGCTGAACCAGTAACTGCAGAAGCCCCAGCAGGGGGCCTAGGAGATGGGGATGCAAGGAAGGCACAGTTTACACAGAGCTTTTTGGTTCAGTTTGAATTTATTAACTTTGGGGGACAGAGTGAAGCCACCCATGCAAGAACTGGAAGACTACCGACAGGGTGGGGCCCCCAGAATCAGCACTAGCACTTCGCTGTGTCAACCATTCTGCCCCCAGGGCACTGCCAGCCAGCTCTCTCCTCCCCCATTTCCAAGGCACCAGGGTCAAAGTCACTACCTTTCCGCCAGAATGGGGCTCTGTCTGCTCAGGCAGGCCCCTAAGGACAGCAGTCAGCCGGGGCTGCTGAAAAAGAGCAAGACCTCAAAGGGGACCAGGGGCTGTGGGGGGCAGTGGAGGCCTGAATTGGGGAAATGACTGCTCCCCCAGATTTTTCTCCCCATAAACAGTTTGTGAAGTTCTAGGGACCTAGGGAGAGCAAAGAAGAAGAAAAAAAAAAAAAAAACCCTGAATATCATATTTCTAACCAGACCCAGGAGCCAGTCTGGAGGGGCCCCAAGGCTCTGGGGGTCCCAGGAACTGGAGTAAGGGCCAGGGCAAACTGGACAGGGAGGGAGGAGTTGGCAAACAGGCCTCTAGGATGGAGACTGCAGAAAGGAAATGCTTAATCCCTACATCTGCAGTGGCCAGCACTAATCCACCGTAGATGTTTGTTTAGTTCGGGCTGAAACACATGAAACAGCAAGGTTTTTCCCTTCCTAAGGAAAATGTGGTAATGAAATGAGGCAGGCGGAAAACAAGGATATGAAAGTCTGAAAGAACTAGAAGCCAGGTCAGTGTACAAGCACCAAGCCATTTCTGGGCTATGCATATAAGTCAGAGCTACCTGGCAGCCAATGGGAAAAGGGAAATATTTCATTTATGTGTTTTGTAGGGTCCATAAGATGAAGATTAAAGCCTCTGCTCAAGAGGTACCCAGCTACTTCTGATATTGACTTCAGCACCAGATTTCTCCTGAGGGGTCTCCTAGAGAGCCCTGGGGCTGTATTCTAGAACATCCTTCAAGGTGAGCAATATGTCAGCAATGCAATAATTCAGCCAATGCAACCTTGCCAGGTGAGGTGATCTGATGGTGTCCAGACTTAGCCTCCGTGGTCCAGGACGGTCCAAGGGCAGACTGGAGGCACTTTCAATGGATTTCCCTTTGGGGTCCTGCCGCTGAACCTGAAACACCGTGAAGTCTGTGGACCTGCTCCCAGAATCTGCACCAACACAAACATGGTGTTTCTGCATAATAATCTCTAGAGTCCCAGGCCCTGCAGCCTGTGCACAGACCCCACGAGCGGAACCAGCACACCCCTCAGTGCCCTCCAGTGGGGGCAGGCGCTCACAGTCCTGGCTCCAAAGACAGGCGCACACAGAGCGCCTGATGCGCTGACCTCCCGTCAGCAGCAGAGCCCCCCAGCTGCCTCTTAGGGGCTCTCGTGTCTCCAGAGCAGGTTGCTCCAGTGTCCACACGTGGTGGCTCTGGGGACCCCCGTGGGTGTCTCAAGCCTCCTTGACGTGTCGCCCACAGGCATGTGAAGGGGACAGACGGAGGCAGACGGAGTGGCGGCTGGGCACCCTCTGTGGGGCCAGCTAGGCCTGGATTGGGCCCCCACTGCTGCTGCTTCACGGCTTGGAGACCTGACCGGGACACTTACCCGTCACAGGCCTCAGGGGTCCTTATCTATGAAATGAGAGGGACAGTCACAGAATCTTTCAAGTATTGGGGCTGTGAGACAGAAAGTTGGAGACTGCCAACAGCGCGGCACAGTGCTGGGCACAGAGCAGTCCCTGTGAGGTAGGGACCCCAAGCGTGATTCCCCGGGGCTGCTCTAACCCACGAACAGGCAGTAGTGGCCTAGAAATGTTTAAGGAAGTTAAAACAGATGCTGCAGGCTCCTCCCCGGGAGCCCCCACAGCCTGTGTGCTTGGAGACCCTTGCTGTTTGGGTGGCGGAGACCACCTCATGGTCCCGCCCCACCCCGCAGCCAGTCGGCAGGGTCCCAGTGGCCCAACGGGGGAAAGCTGTCCCGGGCAGTGGGGAGAGTGACTGACCTGGCACGGGCCCCGTGTGCCCGGCACCTCTGCGGGGGATGAGTCAGAAGGGCCCAGTTCCCTCAGGCAGTCCTATGGCCTGGCCCGCGGTAGGCGGATCGGACACTGGGCAGAAGGCCCGGTTTCCTGTCCTCCCTCCCATCTCCAGCGGCCTCAGTCGGAGTCAGAATAGTCCTGGGGCCCCACCCCCTGGACACTGGGGCTTGGGCCCATCCTCCCATCTTCAAGGATGGGAAACCACCAAGAGCAGCTCCAGCGCGGGCAGCTGCTGCCACAGGAGTTGGTTGGGGGCGGGGAGGCAGGGGGCACGGTGCCGTCTGTCCCTGGATCCCTGAGTCTCCAGGCTCTGAAGCACTTGCGTAAGGCCCAGCTGGCCTCTGGGGCCCAGGGAGGGATGGGCGTGGGGAAGGCTCACCTGACCCTTGGGGCTCTAACTCGGGAGGAGGAGGCTGTGGGAGCAGATACCCAGCAACTATTAGGGTTCTGGCTCCCGTTCAGCAGGCGCTTACCGCAGGCAGCACCGCCACCTTTTGCAGACGAGGGGCAGTGAGGCCCAGGCAAGTGAGGGGGCTCCTGCAAGCTCGCATGGCTGGTCCGTTGTGGGGTCAGGATTCAAGCTCAGCTCCAAGTGCTGGCCTTGGCCCTAACCACAAAGCTCAGCCCCCACACCACACCCGAGAGCAAGAGCATCACCCAGCACCTGGGGACCAGAGGGGAGGGGCAGGGAGTGCAGGGCCAATGCTACCACCAGGGTCCCAGGACACACCAGTGCAGACATTCCTGGTTTAGTGTGGCACAGGATGGGCAGTAGCCAAAACACACTCTGCTCCCCAGCCGGGGATTCCAGGTCTGGCTAGGAAAGTTGAGGGAGGCGCGGGCAGTTTTGTGGCCGAGGAGCCCAGGAAGGCTCAAACCCTTTGCAGCCCAGAGGACACAGAAGATGCCTGCAGTGGGCCCAGGGCTGGGGCCCAAGGCCCGGAGCAGAACCTCCTGCTCCCTCAGCTCAGAACTTATCACCAGCCTACAGCAGGTCACGAGGGTGCCAGCACAGCTTGCCCGTCACTCACCTGTCCCCCGGGGCAGGAAGCGTCAGTGAGAGCTGCCCACTGGGGACATGACAACTGGTGAGCATCTCTGCCCCGCGTCAACAGGGACCAGCAGAAGTAGGCACAGTGGCAGCTTCTCAGTGGAGATCCACATGCCGGGTGGGGGACCGAGGCTCACGAAGGCTACCGGACTGGCTCTGGCGGCCAGGAAGTGGCCGGGTGGGGACCGGATTCAGACGGCAGGGCGCTGGGTGTGACCTGCACGTGCAGTGAGGTCTTCACCTCGCCAAGGCTCTCCCTCCAGGTTTCCCTTCCTCCCCCTTCTGACCTCCCAATACCCTTGGATCTGCACCTCCCCAAGGAGCTCCCCTGATCCTGTGCACACCCCGTGAGTGCTTAGAAGATAGTTAGCAGAGCGTGAAACCCAGACCTTGGGTCCCCGCAGCCTGGCCCTCTCTGAGCCCCGCCCAGGCGGCCAGGGAGGGGAGAGCACGCCCACCTCCCAGGGCAGATGAGGGGCTTAAATGGGACCTCCTCGCCCACAACGCTGTTAGCATGCTGCCCGGCACACAGCAATCACTCAGTTAGGGACGCCTTCGAATGCTGGCATCATTCTTGTCTGTCCTCATCATCCGCCTGCAGAGTCCATGGGGGAGAGCACCAGGCCCAGCCCCACCTCCGATGCACAGCCTGGGGCCCCCAGCGCACGGCAGGAGCCCAGTGGGCGCCAAACCGCTCTCTGTCCCCAGCAGAGATCCCGAGTAGAGAAGGGCTGTGCCCCGACCCCCGTCCCCAAGGAGGAGACAAGCATCCCAACAGTTCCCAGCCCACAGCCTTCCCGCTCTAATCAAGGCGCAAACACAACGAGGGGCTCTCTAAACATTTAGAAAACGCGGGAACTCTGTACCCCACGTGGCACCGTGGGGATTTATAAAGAACAAATCATGCCTGACAAACTTGATAGCTTTTTTGATAGAATTACAAGACTGGTAGATGAAGGAAATGCAGGCAGGGTAATATATCTTGATTTTTAGCAAAGCATTTGATACAGCGCCTCGAGTAATCTTACAAAATTAATTCAAACAGACTTGGCCCTAAGCACTTGCCATGTGGCCAAAAGCAGGAGGGGGCATGTCCCAAGGGTCCCGGGGGGAGGAGGCAGCCCAGGGTGAAGGGGCTCAGGGACAGAGTCTGGGAGTGGGGGCAGGGCTGCCAAGACCCAGCGCTGGGTCAGACCTTACCTAACATCTTCATTAATGATCCTGAGAGAGGGAGTAAACAGTCCGTTAATGAAATTTGCAGAGGATATTAAATTGGAAGGTGTTGTGAACACCAATGAGGACAGCAAAATGGTCCAGAGAGACCCGGGGGTGGGGTGGGGAAGAGCCTTGGCAGGAAACTGAGAGCATGGGGGGAGCACGGGGTGGGGGTGGGGGGGCTACCTGGAGAGCCAGGGAAGAGGGAAGGGCATCCCAGGGCTTGAGAGGAGCTGGGAGCAGCCACAGCTAGCTTGGGTTCTGGCCAGAGGCAACCCTAGGAATCTCAGTTTTTCTCTCCGTAAAATAGAAGGGCTGGCAGGAGGGTGCCTTGGAGCTCCCAGCAGTGGCAGGGATGGGAGCCCGGAGCTGAGGCCCACCTTGTGGGGGGACAGGAGCGGAACAGTGACACCAAGAGAGGGGATTACCTGCAGGCCTGGGAGGGGAGGGCAGCCATGGAGAGGGTGGTGAGGAAGACTCTGGGGGGCCATCACTCGCACCCAGAATGGCCCAGAGGCAGTGCCACTGGGGCAAGCCCCTCTCCCAGCCGCTGGTGGGACAGGCTGGGCCCTGGGCCGGTCCAGACCTGTAGGGTAGGCTAGGAGCACTTCAGAGAAAGAGGTTTAACCCCGGCAGGGGAGAGTGAGGTTGGGGAGAAAAGACCGGGGTCTGTTATCTTTCTGGAGAGTTACTAATCCCTCTTGGGCAGATCATCAAGAGGGAGATGCCTCTCCAGCCAGGTGAACTAGCCTCTCCCGGATCAAGGAGAGTCACCCCAATCCCGTCTCTCTGACCTCAGAGCTGGGATCTCTCCTGTCCCTCTCCCGCTCACCCAATACCGAGCAGGCTAAGGCAAAAAGCTGCCCATTCATTTGGACTTGGAATTGTTCCCACAAGGTTCCTTGACCGATGGGGTCTCAATAGGAGCCAGGGCTCCCTAGCATAGTGCCAGCACCGCCCCCCTACCCCCGCCCCGCAACCTAAATAAATGCTCCGTGGGAGGGAGAGACGAATGGCTGGTTCCCAGCTTGGGGAGTGCCGGGGCTGCGGTGGGCAGCTCTGCCAGAGCAGGGGGACGGCCCTGCCAGATGTCAAGGCCACCTATCAGGACACAGAGGATGGATCCAGGTGAATATGCTGGGGGAGCTTCTTCCAACTTCCTGAATTAGTAAGAATGACCCTGACTGAACACTTACTATGGCTTCATTCTGAGCGTGTTCCTCAGATTAATGCATTTGACCTTCACAACAGCCCCATGAAGTAGGTCCTCTTATTTTCCCCATTTCACAGAGGGGGAAACTGAGGCATAGAGTAGCACCCAGGAGCCTTGGCACCTAGCCAGAAGGCCCCAGGGGGAAATAGCGGCCTCCCAAGTGCTACAGTGAGGGGTGAACAGCTCCTGATGGGGGAACCCCAGTGGGTGGGAAGAGGCAGCCCCTCCTGTCGGGCCCCCAGAGCCGTGCCCGGCCTCTCCCTGTCCCCCTTGACAGGAGTTGGTCCAACTCCTGCCACACTTGTGGAGCCTGATTTTACTATGTTTCCCTCTCCCCTACCACTGCCGAGCTACACCAAGTCCTCCGAACAAGTCTGTTTCCATGGAAACCATACAGTGACTCAGGGCTTCGGGACCTTCTCTGAACCAGATTATGAATATCAAATGCTCCCTCCCCGCACCAATGCAGAGTGAGTTGGAAAAGTAGAGACACAGTGGGCAAAAGAGGAAGACCGGGAAGTGAGCAAGGAGAAGGCGGGTGTAGCGGGCAGGGCACAAGCCTGGCCCCCCCAGTGACAACCTGACACCTGGGTCCCCTGCAGACTCAGTGGAGCACAGATGTACATCTCCGTGTGTGCAGAGCTGGCACACACACGCCCCGACATCAGTACCAGCTTTCCCAAGGAGCTAGGGCCCTGAGGGGGAGGGGGCAGGGAAGCAAGGGGGCTTGACAAATGGGGACCCCCGTGGCAGAGGAGGCGGAGGGGCCAGGGAGGAGGGAAGCTGTCTACAGGAGGAGTCTGACTTCAGATGCCAAGGAGGAAACCAAAAGCATTGCAATATTCAGCAAAGAGGGAAATTTGGATTTTCAGGGGGGAATGTGCCTCTGCACGGAGGTGAGGAAGCTGAGCGTTAGGAGCCTGTGTGCCCCGAGGAAGCATTGGACATCATTTCAAAGTCCCCCTCTGGCTGCAGGGACGGGGGGTCCTTAGCAGAGACTTCCTCTCGCTTGCTCCCCACCCTGGCCTGGCCAATGGCCATTCACCTGCTCCAACTGGGACAATATCAGAGAAATGAAAGTTTGCCGTGCCCGGCTCCTGGTATCCCACAGGAGACTAAAGCCCCCAAGTCCTCCCCCTCCTTTCGCCAGCAGCTCCCTGAAGACCCAGGAGGGAGGGAAGCAAAGAGGCTGGAGGCTTGATGCCTCCCCGGTGAATCCAGGGTGTGAGTCATGGCGGTGAGAGCCCTTGGAACAAGAAACAGGGTCACGCCGACGCCTGCCAGTGTCCCCGGCTGCTGGGGACTGGAGTCGGAAAGGGCCTGCCCAGGTGAGCTCTCTGCCAGAGGCCAATGGCCCCACCTTAAGGGGTTGAGCAACCCCTGAAGGCAGGAACCTGGTACCTCAGCCCCCACCTGCTTGCCTCTTACACCTACCAGTGCCTCTGGCTCGCCAAAGCAGCTACCTTCCTGGCCAGCATGCCCACCTCCTGCCCCCAGTCCTCGGTTCACTCTGCTCCCCACTTAGCAGCCCTCAGAAAGATGCTGGGCTCAACGTGTGTCCAAAGATGCTGGGCCAAACTCCTGCCTTCACCTCTGTGTCAACAGTACCTACCCTCTGGCATCTGGAATCCCCCAACTGCCCTTCTTACGAGTCTCCCGCTTAGGAACGGTGTTTAAGTCCATGGAAGAAAACCGGCACCAGAGGCGAGGAACCTAATCCTGGGAAAGGCCAGGCCCCGGATGAGGAGAGGGGGCATCCCATGGCATCGCAAATCAGGGCACCAAGATGCCACCCTAGGAGGACCGTCAAGTCTTACCATTTAACCCCTAGCTTCCCAGCCAGGGCTATTCTGGGCTGTTACTGTGAAAGCAGGCAGTGGGTTCCCAGAGCCTGGGAAGAGGTGCTCCTGGCGTCCTACCCAGAGAAAAGCGGGAGGATGGCTCTGGCTTCCCGTGGCGGGCTCTGCACCAGCCAGGGTCCCGGGCCCCACGGGGAGCCAGCCAGCTCATCGCAAAGTGGTCGTGCGGGTTCGGTTCCGAGCCGGGACTGGGAGTAGCAAGCCGGGGCAGGGGGCGGGGGGACAACCCCATATCTAAGTGCAGTCCTGGTTTGGAAAGTTGGTGCAGGTGTGGGGACCTCAGGTTCTCGAGGCGACTCAGCAGCCCGGAGCCAGGCGGGGTGTGGGACAGCGAGCCCGGGAAGCCCCCGAGTCTCCGCAGCGGTGGGGAGCAGGCGCCTCAGGGACGCAGCGCGTCTCAAGTTTTGCTACCTTTCCTGAATGGGGGCAGGGAGGGCTGGAGTGATCGCAGCGCTCGCCCACCACTAGCCCAGGGAGCCCCGTCCTGTGCGCAACACGCTGCTGTCCACCCGGGCCCCACACCGTCAGTAGCGACTGTCCCCGATCGTAGGGGCGTCTCCCACCGCGCCCGCGCCCCTCCCGGCTGCTGCAGCGAGTGTCCGCTCCCGCCCGCCCCGGGGCCAGCCGGGCCCGGCCGATACCTGGTCGGGGGCGCACCGGGAGCCGCTGCAGCGCCCCGCACCGGCTCCATCCTCGGGTCTGGAGTCAGGCTCGCCCGGGTTCGGCGGGCGATGGTGGCGGCGGCATATTCCGCCTCCCGAGCCCTCCTCTTCGGCCTCCCTCCTCCGCCACCGCCTCCGCACGCCCCTCACGGGCCCCTCTTCATGGCCCGGGGACGCGATCCCGGGGCGGCTCGGCCGGCGGAGAGCTTTCTCCGGGGCAGCGCGCGGGACCGGGGACTGAGGGGCGCCGGGCCAGCGGTCGGAACTCAGAGCGCCGCAGCCCGGGCACCGGAGAAGAGCAGCAGCCGCGGGCGCCGGACCCTCACGGAGCGCCCTGCGCCCGGAGCCCAGAGCAGCGACAGCGGCGGCGGCGGCGGCGGTGGCTACAGCGCCGAGCGAGCGGCGGGTGCTGCGGTCCCGGCTCCACCCCCCAAAGCCGCCCGCCCCTCGGCGGCTGCCCGCCCCCTGCTCTTCCCCACCCAGCCAGCGCGCGCCCTCCGCTCCCCCTCTCCCCGCCCCCCGGCCCGGCGCTGCCTCCGCCACAGCGCTGCGGACACCCCTCGGCAGGCCGGCTCCGGCCCGGCCCCGGCCCCCACCCACCCCCGAGGAGAGCCACACCCACACCCCGGGTTTTGGAAAGCCGGCAAACGAAGAAGCAGGCTGCCCACGGCACCTTTTCCCTTACCCTCCCACCCATCCTCCACCGCGGGCGCTCACCGAGGGCCTTCCGCCTGAGTGCCCCCTTCAGGTCCGGCCGGAGCCCCAGCCTGGCCCTTGGCCCAGCTGTCCTCCACCTCCTCCCCATCCAGTGCGACGGAGGGACTCCGGAACCCAGAAGAAGAGCCAACCACCTTTCAGTGCCAGCACCCCAACACACACCCCGGAGCCCATCCCCCACCCCTTTACTTCTCAGATGTGGAAACGAATCGAGTTGTGCCTCTTGGGCAGGGTCGAGGAGGGGCTTAGGGGGTGTTAGAGTGGGTTTGCTGTCAGACGGCCTTGCAGGCCAGTCCTGCACCCCGCCAATCCCCTTCCTACTGGACTGCTGCTGCCTTGCTGGGACCCTGGAGCCACTGCTGCCCTTATGCAGGGAGACCTGAGCGCCTCAAGTCCTTCATTCTTTGCGTAAATATTGACTGGACATCTCCCACAGGCCAGGCCCGCATGGGCACCAGGGACTCACTCACTCGTTGGTGACAAGACAAACAGACTCCTGGCCTGGCAGAGTGTAGTGGAGAAGCTCAGTAAACAGGCGGAGAACGCCATGTGATCAGTGGCCCCTGGGCTGGAGAGGACACAGGCAGTCCCAGCTCTGCCACCACCTCTGGCTGTGCCGGGCTGGCCACCTTCAAGGCTCGTTTCCTTATCTGGAAGATGGAGGCACTGGTCGGCCCTCACCTCATGGGGCTGCTGTGAAACACCAGATGGGAAAACGTATGGAAAGCCCTCAGCACAGTGTCTGGCCCATGCTAAGTGCTCAGTAATTGTGCGGTGTGGATACTGTTATTGGCTGGTTGGTATTCGGGTAGCCAGAGCAAACATTCACTCGCTCAGCCAGAGGAAAATGTGGCCTCTGTGCTCCTGTGGAGGACTGAACTCAGACCATCGAGTCTCTCTGTACACCCGGAACCAGCTGGCACAAAGGCCCCTGCCTCCCGGGTCCCACCAGACCAAATGGGGGTGTATCTTGGTCGCAAAGGCAACTTCGTAACTATAAACTCCCACCACCACCACCTGCCCCGCAGCGGATCCCCATCAAGCCAGAGTGTGAGCCAGTGGGATCCCAGATCGCCTTCCAGTGTTTTCCTGCAGTGGCACAGCCCTGCGGTGCCGCAGGCCACCCACTGCAGCCAGGGTGGGAGCGCCAGTCCTGAGTCCTGACGTCAAGGGGACCAGATCTGTTTCCCCACCTGCCCCCAAGGAGCAGCCCTGCTCTGAGGTGCCTATCAAGAGTGCTGGCCTTCCGGCAGCAAGGACTTCGTGTTTCAAAATCCGGTTTGTCCCTCCACAGAAAACCAACTTCTAAAAGCCCAGAGCTGAGCCATCAGAACCTTCGCTTTCCCCCAGAGCTAATTCCTCCCCAAGTCTGCAGCCTGACGGGAGTAGTGGGGGTTTAGAGAGCACTTTCTCTGTCTCGCAGTCTCAGGTCCAGCACCTCATTTTTCAAACTCTCGTGAACTTTGGGTGGGGAAGACGGAAGCGTACATCTGGCTGACATGAAAAGATTGGTATGGTTGTAATGTAAAGACAGAGTGGAATTTGGATGTGTGTTTTTTAAGACCATTTAAACTCTATAAATAGACAAAACACCTCATCTCGAGAACACCAGGATTCTGTCTCCAGTTTCCTGGAATCTCCCAGTTGACAAGCCTAAATGTTTCATGAGCACCTACTGTGTGCGCTACACTCTGGCAAGTGGTATAGGGGAAAGAGAGGGGGGAGAAAGCAGAAGCAGAGGCCTTTGTTCAGGGAATTTTGATCCCACACAATGAAACTGCAAAGAACAGTTGCTGAAAATGTGACCGAGTCCAAAACATATAGCCTTCAAAGTCAGAAGAAGGTGGAGCCTTGGAGAGCTGTTCAGGACAGGCTTCCTGGAGGAGGCAGTTAAACTGAGGCTTGAGGGATGGATAGGGTATAAAAAGGCAGGAGAGCCTGTGAGAGAGAGGAAGCAGCCACCAGATGGAGCTTATTGGTGGGATAATAGGAAGATTAATATTAACGGTTAATATTTGAGATATTACCCTGGGCTTGGCACTGTGCTATTTGTTTTGTGTGGGTTGTATTGTTTAACTCTTAAAACAACCCTATGAAGTAGGTGTTACCATTCCCAGTTCACAGACAAGGAAACTGAGGAAACTGAAAGCCAAAGAGATTAGGCAGCTCCCTGCCCCCCGCCCCCCCAGTCTGCAGAGCTGGTAAGCAGCAGAACCGGGATTTAAGTGAACAGTCCGGCTCCACACGCGAACCGCTCTGCTGGGCCAAGTGCGGCGGCCTGACTCAAGTGGGGGTGCCCGCAGGGAGGGACAGGCAGTGGAGTGGGCTGGGGAGGGCAACGGCAGGGGTAGGGCCGTCAGAAACCCCCAGACAGAGGGTTTTCCTGAAATACAGGCCCCAGGTCCTCCTGGGAAATCTAAAATGAGGCACTACCTCTTCTTCCCCCAGCAGGCAGATCTCGGG
>PVJI01022879.1:0-24492 GCA_004026765.1 Micronycteris hirsuta
TATGCACTTTTCCATATGTATGTTATACTTCAATAAACTTTAAAAATAAAAGATGAATGTGGATACATGAACTTTGACATTAAAAAAATTGACTCCTATTAGCAAGAGATATTAAGAATAGGACTAAAATGTAATTTAGCATTCACAAAAAGAACACTACTGTTTTAAGCTGCATAGAAAGGGCATCCGTTATTGTCTAGGGGACTAGAATGCCTGTCTAAGATTGCATTTTGATTAGGGTATCACAATACCAAAAAATGGAGTGCAGAGAAAGATATTTTTAAGTCCATAAGGAATACATTTTGATATAGGAAATAAGAGTATCAAAATAATTATTCTCTTGGGAGAAAATGATGCCAAAAGAAAAAAAAATCACTGCAGATAAGAAACGCATGGACTTATAACCATGATCCATCCTCTCTCCTCCGCTTTCTCTCTGACCCTACTCGCCCCCCACCACTATATCAACATCACCACTGCTGTTGTGCCGCCTCAGTTTTCCCAAAACAGTCACTCTTTGAGAAGTGGGAAAACAAAAATTTTAAATAAGCGCAAGATGTCTTGGATACCACTACTCAGAATAGTTCTTTTACAAAGACTGTGTTTATCAACCAAGTTTTTAGAATACTGGGTAGAGAACAAACATATACAAAATGTTTATATTATTTTTTTATTAAAATTGCCTTATCTATGCTCTTACATACCTGCCTTTCATTGGTCAGAAAGTCAGTGTAGATATTCTTATGCTCAAGTCTCTCCTGTTCTACCCTGAAAACAAAAGCATTTCAAGTTGGTAGAATGAGTTCCCTTGGAAATCCCCATTACTCTTTTACTCCAAACACTTAACAAAAAAAGCTTCAAAGTTTTAAGTATCTTCAAACTACCCAGGTAGAATTTTAAAATATCAATATCTCTGTGGTTCAGATATAGAAAAGAAATTCGTAACAATGAAAACTGGGCGGCAGCTCTAAGCAGACTTTGCTCCAGGGCAAAAACAAAAACAAGTGTTGGTGCCTGGAAGTCAACTGCTGCGGGGCAGCAGAGACAAAAGCACCCCACGCCTGTGGGAGCCTGCATTCAGGCCCAACGCTGAAAACACGAGCTGGGGCAAGGTTACTCCTATCTGTGAGGCCTGCATCACAAGAAAGAACAAAAGCTTCCAGGACTGAATGTACAGTATCCCCAAGCCAATATTAACACATCGTTTTAAACTGGGAACTCTGAGAATTCAAAGGGAAGCAACTGCCAGATCACCAAGTGCAAGAGCTGTGTCAGAAAAGAGGAAAAAATATCTCTCCTTTAAGATGAGCTTGAACGTCAAAACCCAAAACCTGATAAAGTCAATCCAAATAAAATTCCACAAACTTACAAAAAAGAGTACTGATTCCCCCCAAAGTGGAGACAGTAAAGTACATAGAGATGTTTTAAACAAGCATTTTAATATCCTCAAACTGATAAAAGATGGAAAATCCTTCAACTACAAAACTAGAAGATTATGGAACAAAAATAGGTAGATATGAAACAAAAACAAGTTGATAGGATTTTTTTAATCAATTATAAACAGTAGAAATGAAAAAAATATCTAAGAATTTAGAAGACAACATAAACTTTTGGCTAGATACACTTAAAGAATTAGTTATTGAACCACTGCTAAGGAATTCACCCTTGAACCTTGGTTCTCCCCAAGGTTTCTTCCTTGGATTTCTGGACTTCTCATTTTACACACGTTATAGGAAAAAGTCAGTCTTTCCTCCTGTACTTCTCCTTGACACGACTACAACATTCACAACACTTCCGACACACCAGATGTGTAGGGTTTTCTCCCAGTACCATGCAACTCTGTCACACCAGCTGGGTGTCCTACAGTAAAACTCAGTTCTGAGCTATCCACCCGGAGACACAGTGTTAGATCCCCCAGGTTAGTGGCTCAGTCCCATGAGACTTCCCCCAGTTCAGATGTCAATTTCAAGTAGTGAGTTCCCAGGCTACCCACAACTTCTTACTACACTACAAGTCACAGGTTCCCATGACTGTCCCCACCCCCTTGGATTCCATTATTTGCTAGAACAGCTCACACAGCTTAGTGAAACACTTACTTACATTTACCAGTTTATTAAAGAACACAACGAAGGATACAAATGAACATCCAGATGAAGAGATATGCAGGGCAAGTTCTGGGAGGGTCCCCGTGCAGGAGCTTCTGTCACCGTAGAGTTGGGACATGCCACCCTCCCTGTATGCAGACGTGTGCACCAACCTGGAAGCTCTCTGAACCCCATACTATTGGAATATTTATGGAGACTTCATCACATAGACATGATCAATTATTAACTCCATTTTTTAGTCCCTCCCCCTTTCCAAGAGGATGAGAGGTAGGGCTGAAAATTCTAGGTTTCTGATTTGGCTTGGTCTTTCAAATGACCACCGCCATCCGGGAGCCATCAGAAGCCCTCCCAGAGTCAGCTCATTAGGGAAAAAAAAAGTGCTCCTAGTGCTCTTACCACCTAGGAATTTACAAGGGGTTTAGGAGCTCCACGCCAGGAACTGGGAGCAGAGACCAATGCACATTTTTTTTTCCTATTATTTCACACATCCTCTCTTTTTCAATCACATCTTCTTCAAAAGCTTTTAAATTTCTGATGATCAGTTCTAAATTTTCTTCTCCAGAAAAGACCTAATATATAATTATACATATATATTATACCTATATATTTACAGCTATACATGTAATATATATTTATACCAGTTATATATAGATAGGTACATATATATAATATTAGGTAGCTATAGATATACTTAGATTTATATAATATATCTACCTAATATGTAGATAGGTATAATACGGTGATATATCAGAGAATATAACCAATTGCCTGATGGACACATTCATCTGGATGGGCCGTAAGCACCTCAAATTCAACATATACCAAACTCAGCTCATTAACTTCTCTCTCGCCCTACATTCTGCCCTTTTGCTCTATATTCTCTGTCTGGGTAGTTGATGCTACTGTTTATCCATTTATCCAAGTTGGGAAACAGAGAGCCATTCTTGACCACACTCTCTCTACTACCCCTAAAAACATCGATGAACTCTGCCCTTTCAGCTCCATCTTAATACAAGCCAGCGTCACTTTAATTAGACCCCTTTAATTGCAACAACTCTTTAGTGATCTTTTGCCTTCAGTTTTTGACTTTTCCAAACTCTGTTCTCCAGACAACTGCTAGACAAGTTATCTCTAGAGAATTAGAAATATAACATTGCCTGTTTTACTTCTCTTTATAAAACTCTTCAGTGTTTCCCCATTGACTCAAAATAAAGCAACATTAAGCACATGGTCAAATGAGGAAAGGTATCCTAAGAGTAAGAAAAGGTATGACTTCACTATTTGTTCCTTTAGGGCAAACACAATCTTCCTTATCTTCGTAGCTACACAGTTTCTGGCATATGATAAATGATTAATGGATAATTTTGTTAGTGACTAAATGACTGAAGACTGAGATAAAGTTGAAATTCAGGCAGCTTTGCTGTTTGTGGTCCTGTCTATAAAAGCTCTACTCCCTGCCTTCAAATTTAAGAGAGATGATTTGAAGTCAAAATGACTGTATACAGAAAGATCAAATACAACACAAAAGGAGAGGCTATGTCTAGCTGAAGGTAAGATTAGGAATTCAGGTTGCAGAACTAGACAGACCTAGCTTTAAATTCCAGCTTTACCATTGAATAACTCTGTGACTTTGAACAAGTGGCTTACTCTCTAGATTTTGATTTCCTCATCCATAAAAATGGAGACAAAGATAATACCTGCCTTCTTGTATGGATAAATGAAATGGTACATATAAGTCACTTAGCAGGCTCAAGTTCCCAGGGGCTGTTGAATAAAGCAGCTTCTATTATTTTCATTATCCAATATTTACCAAGTAAAACATTGGAATCCACTGGCTGGTTTCTGGCAAGGAATCTCTGCCACACAAATGCCTTCAGACAAACTGAAGCCCTCACAATTGTTCTGAGAATGATCACATTTCAATTACTCTATTAATTGTTTTTAATTGTTGTTAATTATAATTAATAGTTTATTACAGAACTTCACAGTTTACAAGCCCCTTTTATCTCCACCTATTTCTAGCCCATAGTAAATGCTTGCCATCACACTTCACTGAAAATAGCTTTTCTTTAAGAACAACATTTATTGCCCTGGCTGATGTGGCTCAGGAGATTGAGCACTGGCCTGTGAACAGAAGTCACCAGTTCAATTCCCAGTCAGGGCACATATCTGGGTTGCAGGCCAGGTTCTCAGTTGAGGCCGTGTCTCTCACCCATCGATGTTTCTCTCCCTCTTTCTTCCTCCCTTCCCATCTCTCTAAAAATAAATAAATGGACTCTTAAAACAAACAAATAAAGAAAAAACAAGAAAGCAAAATATAACCAGAGACATTGAAATTAAGAACAAATGGACAGTAAGCAGAGGGGAGATGGGAGGGGATAATGGGGCAGAAAGAGTGAAGGGTAATCAGGAACAACTATAAAGGACACATGGACAAAACCAAGGGGGGATGGACTCATGGGAGGGAGGAGGGGATGCCTGGGGTGGGGGGGGAGTAGTAGAGGGGAAAGGCAGACAACTGTACTTGAATAACAATAAAATAAAATAAAATAGAATAGGATAAAATAAATAAAATAAATTGATGCATAGAGACAACCTTAAAAAGTCAAGCACCTGATTATCCAGTCCATGTAATCTTGCTTCTGTGTTGACTCTCTTTCCACCCTGGGATTAGTTATGAATTAAATTAAAATGTTATAGCCCTGGCTGGCATAGCTCAGTGGATTGAGCGCGGGCTGGGAACCAGAGGGTCCCGGTTCGATTCCCAGTCAGGGCACATGCCTGGGTTGCAGGCCAGGTCCCCAGTGAGGGCCATGTGAGAGGCAACCATACATTGCTGTTTCTCTCCCTCTCTGTCTCCCTCCCTTCCCCTCTCTCTAAAAATAAAAAAAAAAATAAAAATAAAAAAATAAAAAAATAAATTAAAATGTTAAATTGTATAAAGACCAAAAAAACTCATTTCACATTTTAACCAAAAGGCTCCTAAGACTGAATACCGCATGTCTAGCAGATGTAAATGCTTATACGATGTACGCCCTTTCTTTACTCACTCTCTGACCTGTGAGCCTGGAGTGCGTGCCCAGAAGCTATGTCAGCGAGGCCAGTAGGACCACCTTCCACTTTTCAACATAAAACCTTCATTCTCAAATCCCACCAAACTAGATTTTGCTCTTACTAGTTTACTTCTAATTATATAGTTCAGGCTATTTACCCAATGCCACATGATACAGCAATAAAAGACAAATAAATAAAGCAATGAACAGTAATATGAGTAAATCCTAGCAAAATAATAAGTTAATCAGTAAATCCCGAAAGATTACATACCACATAATACCCCTTTGGAAAGCTAAAACAACTATAATTAGAATTTATCATTTTAGGGTTAGGCATATGTATAAGTATAATAAAAGTACAGAAAAGGAGTGAAGAGCATAGTATCACGGCCACTGATACCATTTGTGGGAACAAATCCCTGGAAGGGGGATGGGAGGAGAGATATGGTGAGATATTACCTGGTTAGATAAATGATATTGCCAAGGACCTCGCTTTGCCTTTGGGTAGCAAATTCATGAGTGTCTATTACATCATTAAAAATATTATAACTATATGAATCTGTGTATCAGTAGAGATCCATTCAGGAAAACAGCACCCACACCAATTATTTTAACAAGAAAAATTTAATACAGGGAATTCGTTAAATAAGTATATGAGGAATTAAAAAGCAACAAAGAACATAAAGGTAACGCAGATATGCTAACTGCAGGAATAAGCTACCACCCTTAGGGCTGGAAGAACAAAGGGAAAAGGTCAGGATTATCAGAACCTAGAAGCTCAGAAGAGGGTCCTCATGGAGTTTGAGGAGGGGGCCCTCTCCAGCTTGTGCTGGTCCCTTGGAGGCGACACAATAAAGCTAGTCCTGACGGTGCTCCAAGAAGCTGGAAAACAGAAACAGCTGAGGCCGTGAGAGTGAGGCCGCCGCCGAAGAAATACAAACGAGAACAGCAAGCAAACCAGGGAAGAGAAGTGCCTTTGCCCATCTCCTCTTGCAGTCTCTCCACGGCCCCCTATTGGTGGAACACAGTAGGGCACCAGCTGGTCAAGGAGGAATATGGTTAGCAAAGCCGCAGCACCCAAATCACAGGATGAAGAAGGGTGGGTTTGGCACTGAGAGACAGTAGCTTAGTAACTGGCACAGGCTAGGTCAGCTGTCCTGACAGCCAAAAATCTCTGACACAATTGGAGTATATTTCCTGTCCATTTTCCACGTCTACTGCAGGTCAACAGGGAGGGTCTGTCATCATAGCCATGCAAGGACCCAGGCCTGTGAAAATTTTCATAATCACCAGGACAGTAAGAAGGATATGTGGATCCTTCTTTTAATGATTCTGCTCAAGAATGATACATCACTTCTGTCACATTTTGTTGGCCAGAGCAAGTCACATGACTGCACCAAATTTCAGAGGTTATAGGGAGGAGCAGTCCAACTCCCCCAAAGCCAAGTAAATGAATAAAAATTGTTCACTCATGGACTAATAATGAGAATGTGTCATGAGCCAAGAATCATAAGTAATCCAATTCTAGGCAGCTGACATAAATACACACACATTCTTTATATACATACACACAATTTAAGTTAACACCTTGTCCTGCTACATGGTAATTGTTCCATAGGAGCCACAGCAAGACATACCCAGTCTTCCACATTGTTCAATGACTGAGTTTGCACATCTGCAACAGCATCGTCTTTAAAATTGTGTCCCTTAAACCTAAGCACTAAAGGGGGAATGAAACACCTGTTATTGAAGAAACGATGTGACAATGTAAGGAGGATTGTCCTCTATGTGGGAAAATCTGAGTCCCAACATGGGCCCCCTGACAGGACCGCAGTAAGCAGGCTAAAGTAGGCCAACAATTCAAATTGGTTTAATTTCAAGGGCCAATGTCTAGTGCTTCGCAGGGGCTCCTGGGGGGGCAGAAAACCAGCGTTCTTACATAACACTCCTGCCTAATTTGCCCTGACTGTGGCCACAGGTTGCTTCTTGAAACTCTGAAAGGCCAAACTTTTCTCATTGGTTATAGCCAGTAATCACGGTTTGCCTTTATCTTTAATGAATTAAGAGTCAGACATTTGAATTTTTAAAACTTTCCTCTATGTGAGACCACTTTCTGAGGAATATAAAATATATTTATATTTATATATAAATATATATTTATAAAATATATTTATATTTTTCTTCTCTAAACACTTTCCAGTTTGCCCTGTATCCTTGAAGTAGGTACACAGAATGGAGGATGGCACCAACCTGCCAATTTCACACTTCTGAAAATAAGTCTCTTGAAAGAGGCAGAAAAATGTGGAAAGGCTTTCATTTTCCAATTTTGAGAGCTACTGGTCCATCCCCTTCCACTCTGGAGCCAGAATATGGCCAGCAAGGCAATCTGGATGGGCCAAGGTATAGCTCAAGCAAGTGTGTGAATTAGTACAGCGCCCATTCATGTCCACCGGCACAGCCAGCGCGGTGTGCTAAAGCATCCCAAAACAACCCTCTCCCAAGCTCAACGTGTTAAATCCCCAAATCCTGTCTGGAACCTATATATAGACTGGGGGGAGTAGGGGTTCTTATGATCTGAGGCACACTGGCACTTCCTGACATTCCCCAAACCCTGTCCCTAACAAGGCCAGATCACTTCAGTCCCCAGGTTCCTCTTAGAATACCTATTTTAGAGGCATTGGTCCCATGGCATCATTTCTTTCAATTAATCAGCTTCCTAACACAGCACCAGCAGGTATGACTTAGGTGCTATGTTTGGCTGGACTCAAAACTTTAGGTGACAGAAGCCCAGTTCAAACTGTGTAGGCAGAAAAAGTCCATTTTGACTCACAAACCTGAAAGTGCATCTGGCATGACTGAATCCAAAGTTTCAACAGCATAGTCAGAAATCTGGTTCTGTTCCCCTTGGATCCACTCTCCTCTCCTTGGCTTCATTCTCAGGCTGGCAAAATTAGCCACCAGCAGCTCCAGCTCCATTCTACCAGGTCAGGAATCCCAGCAGGAAAGAGCGCACCTCTTTTCCAACAGCTCCAGCAAAAATACAGGGCCCAGTGGTCCTCATGTCCAAATCCTGAACCATAGGAGAAGCTAAGGTCACGGTCAGCCTCACCCATCCCACCTGAGCTGAGAGTGATGAAGGTAAGTGTACAAAGAACAATAAGGGATTGGATGCAGGAAATGAATACAAATGCAAAAAAAAACCAAAAAAAAAAACCAATACATGCCCAGGACCAGTGTGGATGATTTAAGAATGTAGCTGACACTAAGAGTTTGCAGGCAGTGTCCAGTCAATCCCCAAGGCCCATTCAATAACACAAAAATGTAGCAAACACTACGTCGAAGATGTAGGGAAAATAACTAGAGTCTGCTTTATTTTTAATAGCATGGAAGGATAAAAGGGTAGCGAGAAAAAAGAAGAGACAGAAGGAGGGAGGGAGGGGAAGAAGAGAGAAAGGTGGGAGTGAGGGAGGGAAGCAGCGACCGAAAGTGTTACCTTAAAAGCTTAGATAAAAGGAGGTTCTAAGTGTTGTATCTCAAATTTTAAGAAGCCTAATACATGCCCCAGGATTACTGAGACTTTCTGGGATGTTTGTGTTCTCATGGTGAAATCACTGGATGGCCTGTGATTCCTTTTAATCCTGTACAATCCCTGTCATTCCTTGCCGTCTGCCCCCAGCATCTTTCTATGCACCAACAAAGGCAAACAGTTGAAGGCGAGCTTCCCAGATCACACAGGCCTGTGGGTATTGGCTGTGATACTCCAACTGCCAGGGCCAAGGCAATGATGTCTTGGATTTCCCAAATCTACAACGAAGACCAAAGATGTCCCTTGAGTCTCAGTGCACAGCCCTCTCAGCACTAGTGCAGTAAGGGGAGCATCTCAGGTCCCTCAGGAAAACAGCCCTTCAGTTTCCACTATGGCCTCTCTCTCTTTAAGGGTTCAAACTCCAGTCCTAAAGCCAACAAGAGGACCACAGCTGAGAGAAATACCACACTGTCCACACCCCCCGCCCGCCCTAAGGCCTTAAGGAAAACCTTCTTCTTTCATCAAGCAAAACCGTGGAAACAAGTTAATTCAAACAGATCTACCCTTTCTTCTCTTGCCCAGTGACCAAACTTTCTCAGACACTAATGAATATCACCTCATACCCAATCCAGGATTTCTACCAAGCCCTGACAAAAAGCAAACTGGTTCCCCAACTGTGCATGAAAGGTGTCTTTCGGAGTTATACTTTAATACAGGATCTTCCTAGATTTCTTCCCTATTTTACCATACAACACTAATGGATTTGATTGACTTCTAAAGTATCTCATCCATTAAGTATATGGGGTATTATTGATTTACCACCAGAAATGCCAGATTGCATTTTGCCAAGATAAGGCCTTTTTTTTATTATTATTTTGTCCTCTTTTTAATTACTTTTAGTCTTGAGTACATTTTTCTTCTATGTGAGCCCACAGCTCCCGGCCAAGTTGTCATCTTTATTTCGATGTCTCTATAGCTACTCTCCTAGACCAACTTCTACACTTAGAAAAAAGTGCCAACGCGGAAATCACCAAATTCCTCAATGCAGCATATGCCTTTGAATGTTTGGGCCCAAAAGCTCATCAAGCAAGGAAAATTAAGGCTCAGACTCGAGGCACAAGGAGACCTTAGAACATCCTACATAACCTGCATAGAATGAATGGAATACACCACAAAGGCACAGGCTATGGCTCACCCATGAGTCATACGGGAGGAGTGGAAAAGCCAGCAGCACAGCACTAAATAAGGAGCGGCGGTAAAAGGATCTTCAGCAGAGTCTAGGCAGCCAGACACTGTGCAGAACACAGTGGTTCAACCCCCGCTCCAAGCATATAAAAGTTGAAAAAACAAACTGGAAAAGCTCTTACCTAAAAGGCACATTGTCCTTTTGAGGAAAATAACAGATAAGGAGCAGAAATTTGAGACCTACTTACTTTCTTTTCCTTCCAGCATACTGAAGTGAGCTAGAAACAGCTTCCTGGAACTCTCGTTCTCTATTTGACAATGTTGTAATGAAATGCAATGCTACTGAGCTACTTGTCTCATCTATACTGCCTTGTCAGATTTCACCCAGGAGACCTGCAAATACCAATCATGCAGCAAATCTTTGGTGGCTAATAAATATCACATTTTAATGCAATTAGAAATGGAGAGTCTACGAAAAGAAAAATTAAAGAACAGGAACTCTAACCAGAATTAAATCAGATGTTTGGTAGGTCTAATCACAGAACACAGATTTTAACTCAGTAAAGATTAAGTGAGCCTTCAAAATGAACTATGGTTCAAGTCTTCCCAGGAAGCACCAGAAATATTTGTGTGGGAGTAAAAATTTGTGTTGGAGCCCCAAAGAATTCAGATTCCACTTACTGAGGAAGACATGGAGAGAGATAGTATCCCTACCTGGTTTGTTGAGTGAAATTTTTTAATTTTTTAATTGATTTGAGAGAGAGATCGAGTTGTTGTTCCATTTAGTTATGCATCTGTTGGTTACTTCTTGCATGTGCCCTGACCAGGAATGGAACCCACAGCCACCGCACGGTGTGTCAGGACGGCACTCTAACCAACTGAGCCATGCAGCCTGAGCTTATTGAGTGAATCTGTTGCCTACTTTGTTCTTCATTGCCTCTACATGTTAAGCCTCACTCAATTTCTCCTTGTTATAAAACAAAAACCAATTTTAAAAATAAAATGACAAGACCCATACTTTTTAGGTGCCTTACATGTATATTTAATAAATAACTATTGATGGGAAAAATGACAGAAATGAAGGAGGGAAGAAAAGAAGGGAGTATAGAGGGTAGGCAAGAGAAGGAAAAGAAAGGAGAAATTATGAGCTTAATATTATTCGTATTCCAAGTAAAAAACATTATCACTTTCTCTTTCTAAAGAAAAAAATTAGACTGCAATATATTTTATCCCGACTTATTAATTTACTTACATTTAAACCGTGCAAAGATAAATATTAAATCATTTTATTAATACTCAGTGCAACCCCTTTATTTAAGAAGGGCAAAAATATACAAGAAGAGAATTGTTTTAGAAAGTTTGGATAGATGGTCATAGAACCCAGGCACACAGAAATGTCTAAGTATCCAACATGGTGTGGCTATAAAGTGGTTTTGCTGAGTCCTTTTCTGAAGAACTTTTATGCAGAGAATTAATTCCATGCAGAACTCCCTGCTCCTGGCTAAGACAGGACCAGAGGTGCCCGCAGAAACCTGACAGCCCTGTGTCCTCCCCATGCCTTTCTCTAACAGGTGACCTTCTTTTACGGAGGAAAGGAAGGTGCTCTGTCAGAGGATTGCCGTTATTAGGGGTAATCCAACTACCTTACAGATTTAATTTGATATCTTGAGTTCCTGAAAAAACAATGACATTAGCAAGAAATGTGAGTTGCAGACTTTGTAAAATAAAGGAGCAGTGGCAAAATTATGATTGGTGCCTCTTCTAAATTTGGCTTTTAAAAGGTCAGATTTGAAGTGTGTCAGAAATCTGCTCTCCTCTTTATCACAAGCAGATAATATCTATTCTAAAGGAAGCCCAGGTTATCTAATATTTTATTGGTTAGGCCTACCATTATGAAAAATGCTGAAATAAACTTTAGGAAAAGCTGTGAATACTAAGAAATATGTATGAATTCACTCACAGCTCCTCAACAATTACTCTACAGCAACAAGGAGGAGTTTAAGAGGAGCCAAAACCAGGGATTACATATGCGTTAAAAAGTAAACAACAAGAAACAAACAAAAAAAGATCCAACCTGGCATGTAAGGAACTTAAAAGTTGCCACTCCATCCTAACAAGTAAAAAGCTGAACAAACTGAGAAATCAACAACTCTTCTTAGATCTGTTGGAGAAGTGATATCACATGGCAAACCACTGCCCAAAAGATTAGAGACACAGAAAGAGAGAATCCAAAGAATCACAGTTTACGGTAGCGGGAGTCCACAAACAGAAACCACCATGGAAACTGGGGCCAAGGCAGGGAAACCTGAACTGTAGTGGATGCATTTCTAGAGGCTCATTGTGAACCACAGAGTTAAAACCTCCGGGGGGACTCACTCAAGGGGTTCCCCACACTTTGTGAGTTTTACTTCCAGGAGCTCCACCAGGCCATCGCAGGAAATATCAGAGAGCAATTTCTTCACCCAACAACAGCAGAATACACATTTTCCTCAGGCTCACTCGGAACACTCACCAACATGGATCACATGCTGTGCCATAAAACACACCTTAACCGATTCAGAAAAATAGAATGTGTGCAAAGTCTGCTCTCAAACCACAGCAGAGTTAAACTGGAAATCAACAACAGAAAGATAACTACGAATCCCAGAATATGTGGAGATTAAATGCCACACTCCTAAATAACACATGGGTCAAAGAAGAAATCTCTAAACATTAAAAAATGTTTTTAACTGAGTGAAAACATCTTATCAAAATTTGTGGGATGCAGCAAAAGCAGTGCGTCATAAGCCTCCACGTAAAACACACAACTACAAAACTCCTAGATAATAACTGAGGAGAAAATCTAGATGTCCTTGGGCATGGCGATTATACTTTAGATACAGCACCAAAGCCCTGATCCAAGAGAGAAATAACTGAGAAGCTGGATCACATTAAAATGTAAAACTGCAGCTCTGTGAAAGACACTGTCAAGAGAGTGAGAAGGCCACACGCTGGGAAAAAAATATTTGCAAAAGATGCATCTGATAAAGTACCATTATCCAAAAGATGCACAGAACTCTTAAAACTCAGCAATAAGAAAACAGATGACTCAATTAAAAAATGGGCAAAAGATCTGAAGAGACAGTTCATCAAAGAAGATATACTGATGGCAAGTAAGGAAATGAACATATGTTCCGCATCATATGTCATCAGGGAAATGCAAACGAAAACAATGAGCTACCACTTCGCACCTATTACAATGGCCCAAATCCGGAACGCTGGGCGCAGCAAATGCAGGCGAGGACGTGGGGCAGCATTGCTGATGATTGTACAAAATGGTGCACCCACCTTGGAAGACAGTTTGACAGTTTCTTACTAAATTGAACCTACTCTTACCATATGACCTACTAATCATGCTCCTTGATATTTACCCAAAATACTTGAAAACTCATGTCCACTCAAAAATTTTCACACAGAAAGGGATTAAGTAGTATAAATTGGCAGTTACAACAATAGTTCCAGGAATGTAAAGTACAGCATAGAGAATAAAGTCAACACTATTATAATAACTATGTATGGTGCTGTATGGGTACCAGTCTCATCAGTGACCACTTTGCAAGGCATGTAAATGTCCAATCACTATATCGTACCACTAAATTAATAGAGTATCATATGTCCACTGTAACTTAAAAATTGGAAAAAAAAACTTGCACACAAATGTTTGTAGTGACTTTATTTGTAATTGCCAAAACTCAGAACCAACCAAGATGTCCTTCATCAAATGACTGGATAAATAAACCATGGTCCTTTCAGACAACAGAATATTATTCAGCACTAAAATGAAACAAGTTATCAAGCCATTAAGAGACACAGAGGAAACTTAAATGGATGTTATTAAGTGAAAGAAGCCAATATGAAAAGGGGACAATGCTGTATGATCCTTACCATTATTACATTCTGGAAAGGGCAAAATCTTAGAGACAGTAGAAAGGGGTTTGGGATGAGATAAAAATGAGCAGGTAGACCACAGAGGATTTTTAGGGCAGTAAAACTACCCTGTATAACACTGCAATGGTGGATACAGGTCATTGCACTTCAGTCAAAGCCCATGGAATGCACAGCACCCAGAGTAACCCAGAGTGCAAACTCTGAACTTCGGGTGACAACAATGCGTCCATGTGAGCCTGTTGATTAAAACAAATGCACGGTTGTTGTACAGGGAGATGTTGTGCCTGTGGAGTGAACTAAACTCAATTTTGCTATGAACCAAAAACTGCCGTTAAAAATAAAGTTTATTAATTTAAAAAATGAACAATATGCAAAATCTATTCAAATGCATTGGGGAAGCACGTATCCTTAGCAAAGACTGGGGTACAAATTTGCTACTGTGACAGTAACGACAACAAAAATTGAGCACCTACCACACAGGAGTCATTGTCTGAGGCACGGGGAGGATAAAATAAAGGAGACCTAGATCCTGTCCAGTGAGGTGAAGATATAGTCAACAATTCTAGCATATCGTAAAAGGTATTATAATAAAAGTATGTACAAAGCATCGTGGAGCACAGAAGGAGGAGTTATAGTAGAGTGTCAACATTTAACTTATGTACTGAACTATGGACGCTCCTATCTGTGAAGATGAGGTATTAGTACAACAAATGAATGTGTTCATTTGTACAAAATTTATAGACGTTCAATAGTAATATGAACAGGAAAAACCCGAAAGATAAATTAGTGCTCTAGAGTTCCCCATCTAGCTTCTGTTCCCCTGCTAGAAGTGAAAGCGTTATCTTCACAAGTGGTGTTAACACCCAGACATCTGCGTGTAGACTGGCCTGATTTTTTCCTGTAATATAGCTCACTGGCTCTCAGTATGTAGGACCTATAAGAATTAGTACACAGGGTTATGAGCATGAAACTCTGTATATTATATCATGTAGGTAAGCTACAGAGTCTCTGAGGGATCTTTTGACCATGCATATTTGCTGGCCTCACATGGCGTTCTCTTAGCCCTCTGTTCTCTTTGCTTTAGGTGTTCTCTCAGAGGACATGACAAGATAAAATGAATGGTTTTTAATTAAATTTAAAATAAGCTCATTATTAGATCTTTTAAAATAGGTGATTTCCTGCTTAGATTGAGATTCAAGTGTCATGTATAACCTGACTGAACAATGCATAAAAAGTGATGTTACTCCCAAAATTCTCACCACTGAGGGTACCACTGGTTAAAGCATTTGTATATAAGATTGAAAGTAACAAAGTAAGTTAAAAGGAATTTTGGCATAAACGCAAATATTAACTTATCATTGACAGAATGGAAAAGCAGAAAATTACATTCAAGTAACCATTTCCAAAACACTATAACATTGAATGCAAACTGACAACTTCTCTATGTTGTCGTTTCAGTGCCCCCTAAATCACTATACAGCACACCACACTCTTAGTAATGTCCATAGTATTTTTTAGTGGAAATTGGATGATACTATTTGCTTTGCACATCACGAAATTCCCCAGACATGGTTGTTTTGTGAATAATTTAGATGGCAACATCTTGAAGTTACGATGTCAGTTTATAGCCTTGTTTATGCTTGTTCTTATGGTCAAGGAAGGAAAGAAGGAAGAAGGAGACACTCTATTCACTTTTGAGTTCTGTAAAACAGATTAGGATTTCCCAAAATGTGTTTTGAGAACACCAGTCTCCCAAAACATTCCATGAGGAGTTTCATGGACAAATGAATTGGGTAAATGATATCGCCTATCCCCTTCTTGGAGATTCACAAGGCACATTGAAATATTAGAAATGTTTAAAAGTCTAATAGTAAAGATACAAGTTTTACTCTGTTTAGCCAGCACTCCCTGAGGCAGCCCCAGTTATTTGACCTTCAGACACTGCCACTGTTTTTCTTGAAGTTCTGGTTACAAAGTTGTACAGGTTTTAAGTGGTCTCCACCAACTCTATTTTCCCATAAGCCTTGTTATTATCAGTACACATTTTTTTAGAAGAGATGTTTTCCAGGAGCATAAATTTCATATTCTATCAAAAACACCTGCAGTTATAAATTATTCTCTTAAAAGAATGAATGATTCGTATGTTTCGATGATAAGTTATTGTTAGGTTGTTTTTCTAATCCCAAGGATTTGGGGGACGAGAGGAGATGGAAGTTAATCAATTAGCTGTTATGACTTGAATGACTTCACTCTACTCCTCACCCTCCCATTTGCTCTCACCAGGCTTCTTTTTTCTACTTCCAGAAAGCATCATGCCCATCTCAAGGCCTTTGCAGATACTCCCTCTCTTGCCATTCAAGCCTCAGCTCCAATGTCACCCCTTCAGAGAAAACCTTCCCGACCGCCTCACCTAAGGCTGCATTCCCCCAAACTTCTACCCTATCCCATGCCTCTTTCACTGCCTTCCTAGCACTTACCTTTTCCTGATTTTTGTTTTTGGCTTGTCAGATGCCTGAAAGCCTGGACCATATCTGGCCTGCTAATAACTAGAGATATGAAGCCAGAGATCAGTGTGCTCACAGCCAGAGGGGAAGGCATGGTGAAAAGGCCCGACCACCTGTAACCCACAGTCTACCTACCCTACCTGTGTTTCTAGACTTGTTGCAGGCTGCTTGTCCTAACAACTTCTCATCACAACCCCAGCAATTATTGAAAATTTAGGAGGAACAACCAGTCTCCTAGCTTTATCTTATACCATCTCCTACCCCTGTTGGTTCATTGAAATCCTCAATGTCTAAAACACATTGGCTTCTGGAAGGCACTACAGAAATATTTCTTGGTTGTATGACAGAATAAAAGAAAAAGTACTAATTGAAAAATTAAGAAATTTTTCTCCAGCCATTTAACCTTTAAGTAGTTGGATCTAGTCTATTTGTGTTCTTCTCCCCTGTGTTTCTGTGCTCCCTATTTGATTGGCTCTCAATGCATATAGCTGAACAGACCTACCACATTTTTTCTGTGTCTTTTTTTTAAAGATCTTATTTATTTATTTTTAAAGAGAAGGGAAGGAGGGAGAAAGAAAGGGACAGAAACAACAATGTGCGGTTGCCTCTCGTGTGCCCCGTACTGAGGACCTGGCCTGCAACCCAGTCATGTGCCCTGACTGGGACTCGAACCACTGACCCTTTGGTTCGCAGGCCAGCACTCAGTCCACTGAGCCACACCAACCAGGACTTACGTGTCTTTTCATGAAACATTCTTCAGCTGTTTTCCCTGTTAGCTTTGATATTTTTTAAATTTTATCATCTAAAGTCACTGGTATAAAAACAAGTAGGGCTGAGTGAAAGGGTGCCTCGGTGAATCCCGCACTTTGAGCGCAGTGTGTTCTAATGAAAACAACAGTTGCTTCAGCACAGAAAACAGTTAACAGATTGAAGGATCTTAATGTCCGTTTTTGGAATGGGTTCACATCCACAGCATCTTCTGTCTTTTATTGCCATAAAATAAGTGAAAATAAATTTTAGTCTCTAGGCTTATTCTTTTAAATATACCATAAAATTCATATTTTCCCCTTTTCCTCATCCAAACTCCAATTCCAAAGAATGGTTCTCCAGGAAAGATGTCTACTCTAGATCTGCGATATTGAAACAATGCTTTAGTTGGAATTAGCATTTACACGGTTCTTCCATAATAATAAAATTACTAATTAATCCAAAAATTTTGAACCTAACAAATAGGTGTTTTGATTTACAAGGAATCATATGATATGAGTATATTTAAATTTTCAGTTAAATTTATTATTTAGGCTGATGCCATATAACTACGATCACAGTGATAGATATTGTTGCCAGTGGAAATAGGATTTTTCCAAGGAGTTGTGAGAAAAGCATTTTGGAGACTCGTACATAGGAGGATGTGAGCGATAGTGGCAAGGTTTATTGGAGCAAAAATAAAAGACTGACTCCAGGTGCCCAATGTCTCCTCCATGACCTGGTGGTTCAGCTCCATCTCACTGTGAAAAAAGTACAGCCTCTGGTGCCTCAGACCCACACCTATGCCTATCAGGCCCTGGAGGGCCAAGACCCAGATGTGGGACTTCTCTGTGCCTCATTTCCCCATAGGTATGCTCACTGCCAAAGCCCAAAGGCACCCAGGCTGTGACCAGAACTGTACTTGGGCCCACAAGGCTCCTATGGAGAGAGAGCATGCGAGTAAAGGAGCCCTGAACATTTGTTGAGGTTCTCCTTGGGTTTGGAAATGGGTACGCTTTCTATCAAACTGACCAGTCTTCTTCCTAGTTCTTCCCAGGCTTGTGCTGGGTCTCCCCCTAACCAATCACTTTTCTGGATCTTCCAGGGTTTCATGCTCTTATCCTATCCAATCTTTTCCCCACATTTTTCCAGGCTAGACTCCTCCCCTTCATGGTCAACATCTTGGCTTCCACTGCACATGCTTCAGCAGAGAAATGTCCCCTACTATTTTATCTCTCCCCCCAGTAATCCCAGCTAACAGCCAGCTGTTCCCCAGGGAGATTGGAAAGCTAGTTTTTCTTCCCCATTTGGGGATTAGTGTTCATTTCGGGGGAGGATGTGGCCGTTCCCTGGGGAGTCTGTGAATGCTGCAGCTTCCTCTTCAATCAGGCTTAAATGTCTGATTCCATTCGCTCTTTTCCTTTATTGACAACTAATTAGCTACCTATGCTTACAAAATGGGCACTAGTTATGGTTGGTACTCTTTTTCATTCACTTGATATCACTGAATAATTTGATTCATGACTATAATGTATAAACCTAATACAGATGAATATTTCTATGTAGTTAGTATACAAAATTTCAGGCACCTGACACTTTGCTCTGATTCAACAGAAGCTTTAAGCTTCACCGGCTCCCACAGCTGCTTCGCTGTCACGTTCTAATGGGGCTGTAGAATCGATATCCTGTACACTGCCTCACAAACGGGGGAGACTTGCTTCTCTGAATAGTATTTTCAAATGTGAATAGTATCTTTAAAACAAAAATATTGAAAAACTCTGGGTCTAATGTAGCTACAAATAAAAAAAGAAAAGAAACAGGAAATTGAATGTGCTCACCACGACAACAAATGAGTTTACGGTAGATGAAGCATTTTTTAGTAACTGGTGCCATGGGGACTAGGTGGCTTAGCAATGAAGGAATTTCTCAGGTGGCTGCCAGGCACAAATCAGTCTAAACACTAATGAATCTCATCCTACTTACTTCACTTCTAAAACCATTTTATAAATTGGTTCAATTTGACATGGAGGATAAGCACAGTTAGCAGGCTGAGGGATGAAAAAAGACAGGGAGAACTTGGCATTTAGACATATCGGCAATTCCACACAGAGAAGTTTTCACCAGATCCACCACATAAATATAAGCTAATAAATAGTAGTCAGTTATTATTATATTAGTCTTATTATTTTATGATAATGATGGGTAACACATACTGAGCTGATAAGAGGTGCCAGGCTTTGTCTACGAAGTGCTAAATACCGTGCATGTCAGCTCACAACCATAAGCTCCACATGAGAGACAGGAAGTAGGGCTTAAAGAAGTTGAGCAACTTGTTAGGGATCACAAACCCAGTAAACAGCAAACCCCGAGCTCCTGGCTTCAACTCCGGACCCTGTTTGCCTCACTAGCATAATATACGACTACGTGGTACAGATAAACACTAGATTTTAATAGCGGTGGAAAGTATTAATTTCCTTCTAGTGATGTCAGGGCCTGTGCTTTCTTCTTCTCAATGGATTAAATATAAATGGTATGATAAATAAAGACTTAAAAATAATATCCTTATTCACTCTATGTTATTCATGCTCTTGGAAACATGAGATCAAGATGATCTGTAAGGTTCTTTCTAGTTCTCCAACTCTTCCTGACTTTCATCCTGAGTATGTTTTGCTATAACCAAGTGCAATTTCTTCAGCCACAGCAGAAACAGAGCCATCATCCTGCTCCATGCACGCTCCATCATGTACTGAAATAATTGACAGTTATCATGAAAATCAGATAACCCCCTGCCAATATTTTCTAAAGTCACAGACATTTTAATTTTCTTTTACTTTCTAAAGTGCAGCCTTTTCTCCTTATGTATTTCAGAAGTTCATGGGTCAAGGTAGAGAAGGTAAACTCTGGCCTTTGACTGAACCTATGTAAGGGCATCTAGGGAGGTGTAGGTAAGGACTACATAAGGTCATAGGCCCCAAGAAAACAAACCAAGGGACACAGTCAAGGTCATAGCCCTATGACTATTGATTTATGGATATAAAAATTCAAAAGTGTTTATGTCATTCTGTCAAATCATTTGTGACTCTGTAAATCAAATTTATCTTTAGCCCTGACAACGTGGCTCAGTTGGTTGAGCGTCATCCTGTAAAGCGGTGGTTGGTTTGATTCCTGGTCAGGGCTCATGCCTGGGTTGCGGGTTTGGTCCCCAGACAGGGAGCATAAGAGAGGCAACTGATTAATGTTTCTCTCTCACATTGAAGTTTCTCTCCCTCTCTTTCTCCCTCCCTTCCCCTCTCTCTAAAAATAAATAAAAGCTTTAAAAATGTTTATATTTAATAACTACTTTAAATCAAAGAAATGTTACAGTTGTTACCTCCTAACTGAAAATCAATTACTCAGTTTAGTAAGGTTTTGTCACTTTGATATACCTAGAAACAATGTAAGGTCATCCAAGTCATGGACAAGGAGGCAAAGAGGTGATAATCTCCTCCTTTACCCTCCCTGCAGATTAAAAAAAAGCTAAAAAAAAAAATCACTGATGTGGGGAAACGGTCCATTTTTTTACTTGAATTACACTATATTGTAAAGTGTACAAATTTGAAATACACAGCTGAATGACTTGAACACAAGTCACCAGTCTTAAAACCACGCTGAAGTCTCAGACATCTCCAGCACTGCAGAAAGTTCCCTTGTGCCCCTCCAGGTCAATACCCCCTACCAAGGCTAACCACTGTCCTAACCTTTATCCTCATGGATTATTGTACACGCTTTTGAACCTTAAAACAAAATGGAACCACACAGATAAGAGATACAGCATGTATTCTTTTGTATCTGGCTTCTCCTACTCAACATTGTTTTTAAGATTCATCCATGTTGTTGCTTAGATCAATGGTTCATTCCCTTTTATTGTTATGCAGGTATTCTATTCTGTAGAAGGATATTTAACTTGTTTCTAATTTAGCTACTCTGACTTATGGCGATATAAATATTCTCATACAGGCGATTTCTGTTGGGTAATGCCTGGGACTGACACGGCTGGACCACAGTACAGGGACAGAGTCACTTTTAGTAGGTGTTGCCAAACAGCTTTCTAAAGCAATTGTACCAATTTCACTCCCACCAGCAGAGTAGGAGACTTCCAATTGCTTCACATACTTGACTGGTGTATTGAATTTTAAATTAGCTGAAGGCATGAACCTTTGTGGAATTCTCCTGTGATCGAATTTCTGGTCATTCCACCAATCTAATTACAATCTTTATTTCCAAGAATTAAAGAAACCAGAAACGTTTGTTCAGATAGTTAACCGAAGTCAATGTAATGTAAAGAATTTTCTTTTCTTCAGATCAAATATAAACATTTTCTGATCACAGCAAATGTCTAATGGAGAAAAACATTGAGGCTTTTATTGGGTGTGTATGTGAGAGCTTTACTCCTGCGTATTTAACAAAAGCCTCCGTCTTGGGGCTGGCTGGTTGACAAAGGCATTCCACAAGAATCAAGCAATTACATGATTCTGTTTTCTCCCCTTGCAAACAAATGTGCTGTTGGCCACGCGGTGGGGGATGAGAGCACCTCCGCTGCAAAGTGAAGTTCCCGCTTTGTCCCATCCATCTTCGTTAGCTGTCACAGGAACTAATATAAGAAGGTTCACTTTCAGTAATTTATTCTTGAACCAATTTGATGATGAAGTTTGTGCACAAAAGGCCCATTTGTCAAAAATATAGAATGTGCATTGCTGGGAGATAGAACGTCTTGATAAAGTAGCAGATAAATAAAGCATTCCCTGAAATTAACAGATATGTCCATGTGTCTCACATTAATTTAAGAGTAAACAGACCCTGCATTTCTCTAAAATTGTTACAAAATAATTCTTTCTCCTGGAATATGTCACATACAAAAATATATATGTATATCAATCCTATTCAGCTTCAACTTCCTATTATCCTTCTTGAGAAGTTTCTTTAAGACTTTCTCAAAGTCTGAGTGCTGCTTACATCCGGACATCCTTTCATATGCAACATGGTTTTTGTCATAAAAAGGTATCCAAGACCGTTATCTTAGGTGATCAAAAAAGATAGTTCTTCAGATGTTTGACATCTTTTCATTCTCTACTTCTTTTTCTGATGAAACTCTTTGCTTCTAAAAGTACAAACATGACCTCTTTAAGAGCTTATTCTTTCCATCTTCTCTCATAAATGTAAGCCTCATCCCGTGAACTTGGTGAAAGCACCTGCTATAAAACTCAGTCAAAGTAATTGCTTTTGTTTAGACCAAAGCACTTTTATCTTCTGAAAACTGTGTACCAAAATGCCATGCCGGGCTCATTTAGGTCATTATGCTGGAATCCCTAATCTTTCATCTTTTAACTCCAGGGAGTTCCTTTGGGCCTGTCTGCCCTAGGCTTCATCTGATTCTCTCGCATTACCCAGCCCTCTCTACTGCCTCCTTTCTATCAGTTTGTTCTTCTCATCATTTAAATATGCTAATGTGAACCCTGTTTTTTTTTTTTTTCAAAATAAAACAAAGTCTCTACTTTTATCCCCGCCCCGCACACACCTCACCTGGATTCCTAAACCAGATCTTTAATGTTCCACACCAAAAAGAAACTCTCAAAACATAAACCTGATAAAAGCATTTCCTGTTTTAAAATCTTTCAACGGTTTGTTTAGGGGAAAAGTTCAAAGTCCTTACCATAATTTACAAAACCTTCTGTGACTGAACTTCTTGAGTATGTTTCTTGCCATTCTCCTTACCCTATATACCAGCTGAGCCACTGAGCCGAATTGTTTCACGTGCCTGGTGCATTACAGCCACAAGACCATTACACGTACCACTATTTCCCTGCATGAAACAATCTGCCACACCCTCTCCTATTACCTCCTACAGGTCCTTCACATTATCACTTCCTGTGTCTCTACCCGACTGCTCAGACTCCTCAGCTGGTGTCCTTACGACACCCTGTACTTCCTTTATTACTCTTGATTTTACTTTATTACAATGCTTTTTCTGCTTCATTTTAAACTTCTTGAAGACAGAGGTAATGTTGCCCATTTTTCTGTCACATTTCAGTGCCTGCCACAGTGCCCAACACAGAGTATTTACCCAATAAACACCTGCTGAATGAATAAAACATTCATTAATTAATGTTTAAGATAATTGCTATTTTTCCCTCCAGAGGCAGATTACCTCCCAAAAAGTCATTTGTTTGCCTCCATCGGAAACTCCTAATACTTAATTTTGGAAACACCTATGGCCTGTGCAAGACACTGCAGGAGAGATGAACGAGGTGGGCGTCCTGCTGACAAGGAGTTTATGGTCCAGCAGGCAATGAGACAAAGTTCCAATAAGCTGAAGAAAAAGAAGAAAATATGATTAATTCTACTGCAATTATAAGGTATCCTTTGAAAATAGAGTTTCAATAAATGGAAAGGAAGGCAGAGGTCTAATAAGCAGACAGAGTCTTAGGAAGACGGCAAAGCTAGAAATTGAGAATTATGAAAATGTGAACAGCAAGGAGCGTAAGGAATGTGGGTAGTCTAGTTTGTCTCGAGCTTAGGAAATGACATTGGGAGGAGATAAACCACAAAGATATTTTGGACTCATATCATGGAGGACTTTGATGTCAAGGGGAGAACTGTATGCATCGGTAATCAATGAAGAGCCAACATATAGTTCCAACCAAAGAGCGACATGATGGAGTCTAGATTTCAGGTCTGAAGAATAGATTAAGGCAGGAAGACATTAGGCGTAGGAAAATTCCCTTACTTCATCAAAGCAAGTTCAGAAACCAATGGCAAGAAGCACCATTGTTAGATTTAGCATTAAAAAAAGAAAAAGAGGCCCTGACTGGTGTGGCTCAGTAGATTGAGCACAGGCTGCAAACCAAAGGGTCACTGGTTCAATTCCCAGTTAGGACACATGCCTGGGTTGCAGGTCAAGTCCCTCCACACAAGAGGCAACCAAACATTGATAGCTCTCTCCTTCTCTTTCTCCTTCTCTTTCCCTCTCTCTAAAAAATTAATAAAATCTTAAAAAAAAGAAGAAAAATGACTGTCCAAGACAGATAAACTATTAGGAGACTAGAAGTAGACAATGTGGTCTCTGCCTTGAGCAGCACCTATTGTAGTCACAAAAGAAAATGTGATAAAAAATTAAAGCTTGATAGGGGAAAAAACAGAATAGAAGAACAAACAAGTGTCTAAAACTTGGCAGTGGTCTGAGAAAGAAAAAATTCTTCTCTAAATGTCCGAACTACAAAGCAATTCTCATATAAATTGAACTGAATCATACTATCAGTGTGATCCAAAAAAACCTCACACAGAATTTAAGAGAAAGGACAAAACAGACACTGTGGAGTTAGAATTTCTACAACTTGCCAAACAATTTAATGTGGTAGAGGAGGAAGGAGAGGGAGAGGTCAGAGACGGAGAGTTTGATGGGCAAGGAC
>PVJI01022880.1:0-24524 GCA_004026765.1 Micronycteris hirsuta
ACAGGAAACTAAAGTACTTCTCTTTTCTATAGTAAAATTTCATAAAGCATATTAGATTCGGAAGTATCAAAAACAATATTTCTATAGACACACATATTTAAATCTTTAGAGGTAAGCTAGACTCAAGGTCAAGAGCACATTCTGCCTTCCATATACCTCTCTACCTTCCCAGCCTAGTGATCCAGCTGTGTTGGGTGTATGCTTTGACAACAGTACCTTCTATTAACTCACTCTGCGATCACATCTGAACATCTCGGAATAGAAGCATTTATACCCTCACAGGAGCTATGAAAATTGGCACCTCTCCAGTATAATAGACACACGTATGATTGATGCATGCTACAAAGTGGCTTATAGTTGATTGTTGCTGGATAAATAATTGTGCGTGATATCATAGAAGTAATGAAAAATATATAAATTAGTAATATAGTAATTCAAATAATAATTGATAATATTTATAGAGGGCTTACTATGTGTTGGCAGTTCTGTAAGTAACTTACATGTATTAATCCATTTAATTCTTATCATATCTTCATAAAATCGATACTATTTTGCCCATTTTACAGAAGAGGAAACTGGGATACAAGCCTCACAGCTATTCAGTGCCAGGTGAAGATTCAAATAAAGAAAATATGACTTCAGCTTTCCTCCTCCTAACCATTATAGTACTTTCTGTCTAATATGCAATGATAACCTCATATAGGTTTTTAAAAAAATATCTGAAATTAGTGAAATATCATACTTACTATATTTTTTAAGACAGTCTTGGTTGTCAATTAAACAAATTATTTTTAGTGCTTGCCCAAGACTGATCTGATATGTCTGTCCAATGTTAAACTGTTTTGGATCCTTTATCCCTTGGATCCTAAAACACACACATATAAGATACCCAGAAAAACATATAATGTATAAGAACTGACACGTTATACAAAAGTGGTTAAAAATTAAAGATCTACCCTGGCTGATGTGGCTCAGTAGACTGAGCTCTGGCCTTCGAACCAAAGGGTTGCCAGTTTGATTCCCAGTCAGGGCACATGACTGGGTTGCCGGCCAGTTCCCCAGTGGGGGCCATGCAAGAGGCAACCACACATTGATGTTTGTCTCCCTTTCTTTCTCCCTCCCTTCCTCACTCTCTAAAATAAATAAATAAATAAATAAATAAATAAATAAATAAATAAATAAATAAAATCTTTAAAAAAATTAAAGATCTATATGTTGTTCAAGTTTCTACAAGAACACCCTTTTGAGGGCTACTTATCATGGTACAGTAATAGGGACTCTTGAAGACCCTTCCCACCACAATACAACAAGCTATTTTAAAACATGAGTGTCTTGTGAGAAAGGGAAATTTCCCAAGGCAAATCGGATTAAAGAGAAAAAGAATAAAGCTAAAACTTATGTGTTGTGCATAGGTACAAAGGAGAAAGCCAGGCTTGCCAAGAGCAAGACCAGGGTGAGTACACTGAGTAAGACAAATCTAGGGCAAAAAGAAACTAAACTTAGTTTAGAAATAATCCCTGATTATTTACAGAAGCAAATTCAAAGCACTGTGCAGGAGGCAATTACAATTTACATCCTCAAGATACTCACAAATTAAGTTTAATCAAATAAGAGCTCTTAATCCCAATCAACAAACACACAGAGAAACAAGGGTTTGTATGGTGAAGTGATCAGGACAAAAAACAAAACAAAAGATGTAAACCCCCACGGCTCCAGATGTGGAATAATATGTGGAGTGTTTAAGGAAATCCAGATGTGATTAAAGAAATAAGAGACTACCAAAGATGGCCAAGCAGATTTGAGAAACAACCAAACAGAATGTGAGGAAATGAAAGCACAATGGTTGAAATTAAACATTCAATGATTATTCTCAGCCAAAGAAAGAAACAGTGAATTGAAAAAATAGATGTAAAGAGATTGTCTAGCATGCAGTTCAGGGCGAGAACACGATTAGCAGTGTAAAAGACTGGTGAAGAAACAGGGAGGACTTGATGGGGAGGACTGCCCTTTGTACAATGAAAGTCTCGGAAGGGAAAACTCAAAAGAATGAATGAAAGATATTATTAAAACTGATGGCTGTAGATTTTCCACATCAGGAATCTGGAAGTACAACCTGCACCAAGAGAGATAAATAAATTCACTTGAAAAAATATTGCAATGGAGCTTTGGAACACAACACCAAAGATAAAAATCTTACAAGCAGCCTAAGAGGAAAAATAGGACCCTAATACAAGTGATTTCTCATCAGCAAAAATGGAAAGCAAAAGAGATATCTTCACGTATTGAGAAGAAAACTGTTCTTCCAATTTGGGGTACTTAGCAAAAGCACTTTATACAACAAGTGCAAAATTAAACTGTGTGTGAATAAACAGATGAGGGTGTTTTCCACAAATACCCTTCTGTTAAAGGATCTTCTACAGCAGGGCTTGGCAAACTCCTGAATGGGCCAGCTAGCAAAAGTTTTGTCTGTGCAGGACATATAGTCTCTGTTGCAAGGACTCGGCTGTGCCGGAGTAGGGCAAAAGCAGCCGTAGGCAGTGTGCAAATGAGTGGGCGTGGCCATGTTCCCATAATTCTCTATTTACCATAACAGGCTAGCCCACCGAGGACTGTAGTTTGCTGACTCCTGTTCTGAAGGATGTATTAAAGAAGTAGCAATTTATTTTTCCAAAAAAGAAAGGCTTGAGAGACAAGCAAACATACCCACCATGAAACTAAATGTAAAGAATACAGTATTAAATAAAACAATGTGTGGCTTGTTTTGTAGAAAGGGGAGACAGAGTTTAACTCTTGGGCAACTTTGTTAAATAATTGAAAGATGTTTGGAGTTCAGGTGTTCTATGTTCTATGTATTATTCAAAGGGGAGGTGAGAGGTAAGGATATATGAACTTCAGGCCTTGTTAGGTCGTTAATTTACATGATAAAGTTACAAGGGTGTAAGAAGCTAGACATATCCAGTAAAAATTCCAGACTTTAGGGGGAGAAATGGAAAAAGAAAGATATGTAACTCAGTAAAACAGGAAACAGTAAAAGGAGCATAAAGTAGGACAGATAGAAGGAATAGTGTAAGGTGGTAGAAACATATTTTATAAATCACACCAAAATTTTTCAAAGTCCGTAACATTGGATAAAAAATAAAATCTAGCTTTATGCTGGTTGAAGTCTACCTAAAATTCAAAGATATGGAAAAGTTTCAAGTAGTTTAACTGTTAAAAACATTAATCAGAAGAAAAAGGGAAACTGTTAAAGACAAAACAAATAGACAAGACAAGGGAATGTTACTTTAAGGTTATAAAAAGTGTAGCTCACTAGAAAGATACAATTCTAAACTTTACAAGTACATAATAACATAGCACCAAAATAAACAGGTAAAAATTAATAACCTCTAGAAATAAATTGACAGTCAGCATTACATTGGGAAACTTCTACAAAATTCTCTAACTTATTGGTAACTCAGTCATAAAAATATTAAAGACACGGGAGCTGAAACAGTTCAGTTAACAGTCTACATTTGATTAAAATGTAAAACCCAACTCAACAGTTAAAGAACACATTCTTCTCCGCCACTAGTGGGATTTTTGTCTGACTAATCATGTACTAGAGATGATGAAAGAAATCTTGATAGATTTCCAAGTGTCAGCTTTATTTATTGACCACAATAACATGATGTTAGAAATAAAATTTTTAAAGGGGGATGAAATTAAAATCTCTATTTTGAAAAATTTAAAAATACATTAAGTAACTTAGGTGTCAATAAAAAAAATCATAGAAAAAGTTTAGACCTGAATAATAGTGAAAATAACCCCCCATCAGAATTTGTGGAATATAATAATAGTAATATAAAGAAATTTATATCCTAAGTGCTTATATGTAAAAATCATAAAGGCTGAAAATTAACAAGGTAACTATCTTACTACAGAAATTGAAAAGCAAATACATAATCTTAGAGAATATAAAAGGAGGGAAGTGAGGGAAAAACTGACTTAAGAGAGAATTTTTAAAGGCCGAATTGTGGTTATTTGTAAAAGAAATGTTAATTGGATAAACTTCTGAAAGGATTAATTAAGACAAAGAATATTGAGAATGTAACAAAGAATATGAGGACAGATACAATGATAGTAAAAAGAAAAGAGCATACTATGAAAATTTGTAAGCCAGAATTGAAAGGTTGATGAAATAGTTAAGTTCCTAAGGGGAAAAATTACATCTTGAAATTGGCTTTAAAAGAATTGGAAAGCTTGAATAAGCCTATGACTAATTTTTAATTTAATGACTTATTTCGAATCTTCCAGGAAACTAAATATTTGGCCCAGAAAGTTTTACAGATATTTTACCATATTTTAATGAAATGATTATTACAAACTAGAGTGTGAAAAAAATATATTATTACCAAATGTTCAAAAGATAAATTTTTCAGATCCCAGTTGAGTTTATCCCAGAAATGAAAGTGTGGTTTTATAAGAGAATATATATTAATATAACTTATCACATTATGAGTTACAGTAGATTGAGAAAAACATTGATAAAATTCAGTCCTTGTTCAGGTTTTAAAACAATACAACAGACTTACTGAACAAACAAGGTGAACATTCTACCTCTAAGCATGAAACTAGGGACAAAGGGGAAACTCTCAACCAAAAAATGGGAATTTAACTGCTAGCTAGTATGGTACAATAAGACAAGAAAGAAGAGGTATAAAAATAGAATATGAAGAAATTGTTCATTATGGTTATCTATAAATAACACAAAAGAATCTACAGGAAAATTTTTAGAAATCAGGAATTTTATCAATGCAATATTTAAATGTATATTGTTTAGAAAATATTAAAAATCATGTTTTTAAAAAGTCACCATTAACAAGAACAATTGAGAAGACACAGAGAATAAATCTAACATAAAATGTCTAAAACTTGAATAGAAAAAAACTTATGCATTTTTGTCCAAAGACTTAAAAAGACCCGAGTTAATGGAGAGCCACATGACATTCATTATAGAAAGATTCAATACTGTAAAGACTCAATTTCAATTCTCTGTAGAGTAATCTACAGAATCAGAGGAATTCTGTTCAAAATCTTAATAGGCCTTTCAAAAACCTTTGTAAGTACATTTTGAAATATAGATGACAGAGCAAAGTCCCAAGAACAGTGAAGATTTCTAAAGTAAGATAAGACAGAAGCTACGATAATCAAGATTGTGTGTTAGTGGGGGAAACATGGATATCTTGACCTTTACATCATGGCTGTGTGAAATTGAGAAGAGATGGCTTTGCAGATCCATGGGGCAAGGACAGGCCAGCAGTGAAATGGTTATGGGTTAGCTGGTTTCCCACATGAAAAAAGTAAATTGTATCCCCACTTCATACCGTTCAAAAACAATGATTTCAGATAAAGTATATACTGAAATGTGAACAGAACAGCATCATTAAAACTAAGAAGGAAGTATAGGAGAATAGCTTTTCTTTGAATTAGAGAAGGGATTCTTTTGTTTTTTTTAAGATTTTATTTTTTTTATTTTTAGAGAGCGGGGAAGGGAGGGAGACAGAGAGGGAGAGAAACAGCAATGTATGGTTGCCTCTCACATGGCCCTCAACCCAGGCATGTGCCTTGACTGGGAATCGTGCCCCTTTGGTTCCCAGCCCGCGCTCAATCCACTGAGCTACACCAGCCAGGGCGAGAAGGGATTCTTAAATAAGATATAAAAGGTACCAGCAACATGAAAAATATTTGTGACTATGTAAATGTAAAAACTTCTGTTTACTGCCCAACTGGTGTAGCTCAGTGGATTGAGTGCGGGCTGGGAACCAGAGGGTCCCGGTTCGATTCCCAGTCAGGGCACATGCCTGGGTTGCGGGCCAGGTCCCCAGTGAGGGCCATGTGAGAGGCAACCATACATTGCTCTTTCTCCCTTCCCTTCTCCTCTCTCTGAAAATAAATAACATAAGACTAACAAAAGATTAGTATCTGGCATATTTAAAGAACTAGAAATCACTAAGGAAACGAAGAGCAACCTAATGGAAAGGTGAGTAAAAGATATGAATGGTATTTCATGGAAGAGGAATAGAAGTTAAAAGCGTGCTGGGATACCATTATAGCCCTGCCAGTGGGTAGAAGACTGGCAAGGAGAGTTTGGTGTGTGTGCTATGATCCCTTACTGACGGTAAGGGGTATCCGTTGGACAACCACTTTGAAGATAAACTGATATCTTCTAGTAAGATCGAAGATGGATCTCTTTTATGTATTCATTAGCTTTACTCCTCCCCTAGAGAGCTGTGGTTTTCAAACTTCGACCATAACCCACATTGTAAAATTTTACACTGAGACTCAGCACTTTTATGCATGTATATTATTAGAACAGAAAATCATCAGCAAACATTTCTTATCCTTCCCGTGCTACATTCTAAAATGTTCTGTTTTCTTTTACTTAAACCCGGGGTGTCAAACTCATTTTCACCAGGGACCACATCAGCCTCACAGTTGCCTTCAAAGGGCCGAATGTTATTTCAATCCCTTACCAATTAAGTAGTAGTTACATTTATACAGTCCTAAAATTATTTTGGCGCTTTGAAGGCAACTGTGAGCCTGATGTGGCCCCCGGTGAAAATGAGTTTGACACCCCTGACTTTAAACAGTGGCTGTCACCAGTTTCTAAACAGATCACCAGATTTAAGAACCAAGTGAAAGGACATACCATTGAAGAACTTTTACACATGTACACAGGTAGATGTATTCAGAAGTGTTTGTATCTATGTTGTTTATCATAGCCCAAAATTGGGAACAACCTAAATTGTTTACATAATAAAACAATTTAATATTGTAATCAATGAAAGTGAGGTGCAGTTTATACATAAAAACTGGGTGAATCTTAGAAACATAATGTTGAATAAAAAAAGCAAGTCACAAGTTCAAAATAAGGATGAAGCAGTTTTCAAAAAACTCATCAATATTGTTTATGATAACCATGATTTATGGAGGATTATACTCTCCTAAACTTAAATTTTAAACACTCACATACACACACATAGATGCATATTAAAATTTACTGGCTTTGGATTATTTTGGTTTCTCTGAGAGAAAATATGTTATATAATGCTATAATGTATATTTAACTAGATGTAGCGAATTCTTGTTACATTAGTTACATAGGAAACAAATTATAGGTGGAAAATAATTTTGAGCCCATATTTATTTCCAGAATAAACACACACACATACATTTGTTAACATCTCCATATATTTTTGTGTAAGTATATTAACATACCTATGTATTTTTAATATAGATATTTTAGAATCTATCACCATCAAAAACGTGTGAGCCTTAAGAACTCAGATAAATTATTGATTATGCCTTTGAAATGAATAGTCAAAACTGGTTGAAGTTTTAGAACCTTCTGGAGACCAATGATTTTAAACCTTTTCCATCTGATGACACACACAAACTAATCACTAAAATTCTGCGGCACACCAACAAATATGTTTTTGCCGATCTGACAAAAAAAAAGGTATAATTTTGATTCCTTCACACTGGATGGCTATTGCCAGTTTTTATTTGACAGTCTAAGAGAAAAGAAGTCAGTGCTCCTGACTAAATAGTCAGATATTACATGTTTGAACAACCCTTGTGGCGCACCAGCTGGACAGAGCCGCTTGAGACTGGGAAGCCCGCAGCTCTGTCGGACGAGAGCCTGTGGCAGGCTGCATCCCGGGCTGTGCTAGCGCTCAGGGAGCTCCTCGCGGCACTGCACGGCTGAAAGTAGGTGGTGGCGGTGCGATTTATTTGCCAGTTGAATAAATAGAAAACCAGATCAAGAGTAAGATAATTTTAAAAAATCAATGTTTTATACCTAATTATCTTTATGTATGGCTCACCCTTAACTTCATTTTCTGGCTTTGAATTTAGAATTAAAGTAACTAAAAGGCGATTGATTTTAGAATAATGTGGTTTTCTAACTATTCAGCTTTTCTATTTTAGGCTACTTTTACTTCTCAACATTTAGAATTAAAAAAAAAATTCCAGTGTACTGTTTAAACTGGAATATCAGTTTTAGACTAAATACCTATTTCTATGCTGTCTATTGGTATTTTTCCAGCTAAATTTTCCTAATAGTTATAATGTCAGAATAAGATATGTTTTAAATGAGATAGGCTTTTAAATGAAAATCAATAGTGCATTTTCCATAAAACAAAATAGCTTTAAGAACTACTTCAGACCTTATTTCTAAGTATAAACATTATTTTTACAGGTCGTAGGAAGTAATTTTGACTTTTTTTGCCCCTTGGAATACTAAAAAGGTGTGGCGATTTTATGAGGTAATAGGTAGTCTATTAAATGTTCTCATTGAAATGCATCCAGTCATTAAAGTGGAAAATTCACATCAGAAAATTTTGTACTTTAATATGTTTCATAAATAAGCTACATGATATATATTTTTATGTCTCCATTTCCTTGTATTCACTTCCTCAAGCAAGAAATACGGTTTTGATTTCTGAATATTTATCTCTCTCCACCACAGTTCGCTCTTCCTACACACTCTTTCTCACACATACATACAGTGGTTGGACGTGCACACACAGATATACACACTCGCCTTTGAAACCAGGCTTGTTTTTTTATGTTGCCTTCTCCTATCTTCCAAACTTATGTTGATTTTTATCACAGCTTTTGTCTTATAGCTGGCGCTTACCATATACTACCATAATATGAAGCAACTTGGTGGCTAAAACATAGATTATAGCTAGCTTTCAAATCTTGCCTCTGCCTCTTACTAGTCTCATTAGCTGTGCCAGAATGGAGAACACAGAATCCATTTTGCAGATTGGAGGGATCGCACATTGAAGCATTTACCATTGCAGCTGGTCTTTCATAGCTCAGCCCTAGTAATGTGTTAATATGTCATGCACTGTGAAGAGTATGAGAATTTGCCTTGTTAGCCCGCCAGCAGTCCATGGATGTTGGCAGAAGACAGGAGACTGTGGGGTCAGGGACAAAGCATGGTTTGTTACAGCAATAGCAGTAACCAGAGTAAACAGTTTTATCAATTCCTGAGCCCACATTCCCCCAGGGCAATGTTAAGAGGGCCAGGAGTTTGTGTTACAGGAGAAAATCCTGAACTTAGGAGACCCAGTCTTTTCTAAGAGATAATAAAACTGCCCAGTCTTCTCCCCAGTTTGCCATACTGGACAGCAAACAGATCTTTTGCTTACAAGGGAGACACTACCTCCACTTTCCAACACTCTTCGTTATGCAGATATCTTTAAAAAGAGAGTTTGAAACAAATGTGCTCGATTAGTACTTTTATCTCAGCATGCTTGGTCTTACACTTCCTTGCTTGAAAATCGCCAGTTTTCCAGTTTCCTGAGAAGAAAATCCAGCTGGTCTGCAGGACCGAAAATACTAAATGATCAGGGCTGAGCAGATCTCCTGACCTCACCTCATACCACCACACTGGCCGCCTGCCTCTCATACCTTCCAGCAGCCTTTGCATTCGTTCTTCCCCCAGATGGTCACCAGGCTGGCTCTTCGCCATTCAGAATCCAGCTTGTGTCAAGTCAGTGAGTGAGGCCTTACTGAAGACCTAGTGCAAAGTAGCTCCCAGGCCTTCTATCACATCGCTCCTTTTTCTGTAGTACTGCATTCATCAAATATTTTTTCGTTTGTTGTCTGTATTGGCCTTCTGTCCCACCCTGTCATGGAAAATGTAAACCTGTTTTAAAGCTATACATATATCTCATATTTAAATAGTACTGTTTACTACTTGGTCTCTCAGTAAGTAAGTATTGAGTGGATGGATGGATGGATAGATGAATTACTGTTCTCTGGGGGGGGTATCCCTTTTCTCCTCCCTCATGCTTTTCTTTTCATTGTTTTGATTAATAATATTAAACTTTATTATTTGATTTCTAATGAAAAACTTGCACTATTTCTAGGATTAAAAAAATGTTACAGTAAAGGAGGAGTTAACACCTCCCCCAAAATAAGATAAGCCACCTCCTTGCTAAAGTTTAATTATTCACTTTCCTATTTAATACTGTTAGTGATAAACTAGCAATTAGATACCCTGTTTGGTTTCATTGGTACTAAGAAATACGGTCTCCATAGGAGATTATAGTATGATGCCATGTTGTTTTTGGCACTTAGAAAAATCCATGTTTTGCTAATTCCCACTAATGCCACATGAGAGACATTTCTTGATATGTATAAAACTTAGAAAATAAGAAATTAACTGATCAAATACCTATTGAGATCTTCTTATATTTTACAGGTTGTTACTCGTTTTGATGAATAGTCAGAGGGTCTGCATTTGAAATGCCAAGTATTTCTTTAGTCATCCTTATGACACTTCTCTCTATATGAGAAAAATTGTTAAATGATTGTAGTATAAAGGAGCCATTTCAAAATTTCAGCTCCTTTTTACTATTTGTTCCACAATTTTACTTGTACTCCATAGTTTACTTAGCAGAAAAAGTATGGGAGACTCTAATACAAATGTATTCTTTTGGAAATATATGTAGAGAAACAGTTTTGACTTGTAAATTAAATGGTTTTTATTTTTAGTTTCTGTCTCCCTTAGTTGATTACACTAAGATACAGATGCTTTAAACCTAACAGCTGTGTTTGTAGATACTACGTGACATATTTAACAAGGGTTTGTGTGTTAATCTTTGAAAAGATTGTGTTACTAATATAATAACCATTATTTAAAAGATATTCACAGTTTTACAGATTAATAATTTTCCATTTTATTTGTGGAATCACTGTGGTTAAAATTGACCATTTTTCAAAATTAATTTTCTATAGCAAGCAATAAAGGAAAATGTCAAAAAACGTGAAGCAGAGGAAAAACAAAAACGTGCCAGAGTAGCTCAAGAGTTGGCAGAGAAAGAAAGACTTGAACGCCAACAGAAGAAAAAGCGCTTATTAGAAATGAAGACTGGTAAGCACCATCAAATTTGCTATTTGCGCTATGTATCGTTAAGAGTTATACTGGTTACTGACTAGCAGTGGAATACTTCGGTGAAAAAGGAAGGGAGAGATGACTACTTATCTGTATTATGAAATCACAGAGCCCTTCATTTTGTACGGGCTTCCCCGCTTCGGTTTACTCACTAGCCGTGTTTTCATTCTAACTCAGCTGGTGGGTGATTTCAGTTCTCCAGTATACTATGGTTCCAGTATATTTCTTTGACTGCTCTTTCAGCAACCCATCTGCAATAATTTATGTCAGTTAATAAATAAACAAATATTGGAAGTGTGGGAAACTCTGCAGACCAAGTAATCCTGCGTCTTCAACAACATACGAGTACAGTAAGGGAAGCAAAAAGTGATTAAGAGACTCGGACATATCAACCAACTGCAATAAATGAAACTTAAATATAGGGTGGGACAGAAGTAGGTTTACGGTTGTTTATATGGAACATAATTGAAAAACTAATAATTAATACTACAAGAATAAACTGTGTTTTGCTTACAACTTTAAACCTACATTTTCCCTCACTCTTTATATTCCAATCCAAATATAGGAAAAATCAATTTGAAAAATGTGAGTGCTTTTTTGTTGTTGTTATGAATATGTTTCCAAGTATCTTTTAGCAATCCACTGAAATTTCATAGATGAAAAGATACGATGTCTGGGATTTCAGTCAAAACGGTCTAGCGCGGCCGAAGGCCGGTGGGTGTGGAGATGAAGCGAGACTGGCTGCAGTAAGGACCGCTGCAGCCGGGTGATGGGTGCTTGAAGGGGAGGGCGTATTTACTACACTATTTTCTTCACTTTGGTATATTTTGAAATTTTCTTTAATAAAAAGCTCTTAGAAAAAGTTAAAAAGAAAAAATAGCAAAATGACAGCTTTAGAGATATATAGATAGAGATTTTTCCCCCCAAGGCTAAAAGATACCAAAGAAGCAAAAGATACTTAGAAGCAAAAGAATTAAGTAAATTGTGGTTATATTTCACCCCCGAAAATTTTCACTTTTCTACCTCTAAGTCACCAAGGATTGCAGGAGCCTTTAATTAAAATCCATCAACTTCACTTCTGCATTACCATAGTTTACAATTCAGGGCAGCTGCAAATTCACCTAAGGTTTCCCTGGGGGTACACAGAGATGCCTTCTTGCCTTCTCTCCTTTCATTTTTACAGGCATATTTTGTCTTTAATAAAGCAACCGAATACTTTAATGTATCACACATGTTTCTTCAGGGGGAAAATCATCTGAGCACAATTTCTTTAAGAGTACACTTGAAATTCAGGAAGTATCCTGAGAAATATCTTAAAGTATAAACAAAAATTGAGATTAGAAAGGTTCATCTTTGATTTTTTAAAAAATATGCTTCTGAAAGACATCTTGAATTAATCGAGTATTGCCTGGTTTACCAAACCGTCTGCTACTTGAACGTTAGCTCAGTTGGTGTCGGTTAAAGCGTCGTCCAGATGAGTCCCTGGCTGGCAGGGCGGCTGCGGTGTTTGCTGTGCCTTTTGCCTGAGCACCTGTCGCACGGCCCCTCCCAGGCCTCTCTTCCATCAACCTGGAGAGTTAAAACCTGATAAGTAAATATTTCAACGGAACTTTAAATTCAATGTAATCTTAGTAATAATTTTATTTAAATTTGTATTTCTCCTGATGGAAACTTCCAATTTCATGAATAACTAAGTTTTGTTTTTCCAATTTAAATATAATACTTTTGTGTTATCGTAAACACCTAAAAAGTAGTAGACCTGAAGATCATCACGAATCCTCCTATCCAAAGAATTACTATTAATATTCTGTTAATATTTTGTAATATTTTTCTTTCAGTTTCCTTTTCTTTGTGTGTGTTGTAATCACAGCTATATGATCCTGGTGAATATACAGTTTAGTGTCTTGCTTTATCTTGCTGAACTTTTGAATATATTTTGTTATTCTTAATTGTGATTCTTAATATCTATGTCACTGAATCCATTGGATTTCATATTAATTGGACTTGCATTATTCTGTAATGAGGTCATAGAACAATAGTTATTTCCATCTATTCAATGTGATAAATACAGTTATGCATAAATAATTGAAGATTAATTATTAGAATATGGAATAGAAAAGGATAGATATCTTTTAAGAATTTTGGTACGTGTTGCCAAATTGATTTCAAAAGTATTATTCTAATTTCACCAGCTGTCAACATGAGTTTATAAATGTGCCTGGCTTCAGTGTTCTCACTTCTTAAAATTTTGGTTAATAAATTTAAAAGTTGCATTTTGTTTTCTTAATTTGCATTTCTTTGATTACTACTGAGTTTGAACATTTTTCAAATGTTCATAGTCTATTTGTATTTCTTTTTGGATTGTCTTGTTTTAGTCTCTTACAGATTTACAAAGGTTAGCTCATTATATATTAATATTTACCTCTTCACTATGTTTTCTCAATTTGGCTTTTTATTTTTCTACTTTGACACATAAAATTGTTTCATTTCTGTTATATGTTTTATTGTAATCTTTGTTTTTGTGACTTTATCCACTTCAATTTTTTTCTAGCTGCAGTTTTTTAAAATACTACTTTGTTTTATTTATTTTAACTCTTTAATTATTCATATATTTGACACACAAATTTTAATATACTAGACTCTGTTTCTGAATTTTTTCAAAGCTGCTCTAATAAGTAACCATCAATCATGGTAAATAATTGGTTTATGTTGGGTTCAGTATTAATTATTAAAATAGATGTGAACATTTTTTAGTTTTAAAATAAATTTAAGGAGAGGTTTCTATTATATCATTCATTAATCATAGAATTAATCTTATTTAACCTATTGGGCTATTTTATAAAACATTTCGTATACTGTCTTTTTTCAAACATTGTCTGAAAATTATTGTAATTGGGTCTCAAATAAACGTAAGGCTCTCACTTGATAGGAGTTTCCGAAGCCTTTAATATACCTTATTATATTCCCTGGGAGTGGATTCTTCAAGGGATGGTCTGGATAACATCGACTTATATAAATTATATTCAATAAATACTTCAAAAATAATTTCTTTAAAATACATACTATGTATTATTTGGGAATATTTTAATTCCCAAATCAAAGTCACTTGATATAAGGTGAGACCACATTTGATGCAACAGAAAGCTATGAAGTAGTAAGCTACTTTTGAAACATTTTCTCTCTTAAAAAGCATTTGAACATTTTGGAAATGAACTTTAATTTTTTATAGTCTATGGAATTCTAAAGAATCTAGGGATATATTCCAAATTCCATAGTACCAAACATGTCGTTTTCTCACCGAAGTGAAAGAATTCCAATAAATAATGATTATTCTGAATAGTCTTCAGTTTTCTTTTAAACTTAACATGGTTGATATAGAACAAAGTATTTAGTCTCGTAATATTAATGTGGCTGCTACAGCCAAGTAAATCAAATATCAATGTTATTACTTCTTTGTTGATAGCTTCTTATATATTTAAAAACAGTACAAATATACAGTTTCCTTTTCCTTTCCATATTAGATATAGAGTATGTTTTATGTCAAATCATGATTTTATAACATTTGGAGGGTTTATAAAGTAGAAGTTACAAAGAAATATGTCTAATTAGCACTTATTGAAAGTATTCTTCGGCAAAATATCAGTTTTGACACTTTTAACAGATGTGCTGAATTTAATGCATATCTGATATTTGACAAATACCATCTTCAATAAAGGCATTGTATTGTTACGAAAAATACGAGGGCTGGGATCTTCCAGCATTATTTTATTGGCACAGGAAAGAAATTTAATAGCTTGGCTACTTTTGTTTCTTTTATTCATCAACAAGTAGTTTTTATTTTTTTGTATGCCGGGATTACAGTGATAAGTAAAGATAAATAATATCCCTGCTGCAGTGAAGTTTAAAATTTTAACAAATGAATCAGACAAACCCTATAGATAAAATAAGGCAATCACAGATTACAGACAGTCACCTGAGGTAAAGTGAGGCAGGATCACGAGATGGAGATGGGGCGTGCTGGGCTGGCGGGTAGCAGCCCCAGAAATTTGGTCTTAGAGACTAAGGGGAATATTAATGTACACCAAACATGCTAATGTAAAATATTAGTTATATAAAACTCCTTGGAAGTTGATAGGAAAACTAGTCTCACATTTATCTATTTGTGTTAACATAGTGTACTTGTTTTACTGTCTTATTGTGAGGATCAGCTAAAGCTTTCTGTGATTTTCCTTTGTAGCTATGCTGTTTTAGTACAGAACAGAGCACAGCTGACTCTTGAACAGCATTGGGTTTATGGCCCTCATCCCCCTCCCCCATACAGTCGAAAACCTGTGTATAATTTTTGACCCCCCCCAAACTTAGTTGTCCCTCCATATCTGCAGGGGTGTGTTCCAGGGCCTGTGCAGATGCCAGTGTTCATGGGAGCTCAAGGCCCCTATGTAGAATGATGTAGATCACTGCATGCCGTGGGCCCTTTGCTTCCACGCACTCCTGACCACCGACCGGAAACAGAGAAGGTGTTTACCGGAAAAATAAAAAGTCCATGTATAAGTGGATCCACACAGTTCAAACCTGTGTTCAAGGGACAACTGTACCACTCTCATCTTTGTAGACATTGTCAGCCTAGCTTTCCTGTTCTTAAAAAAACGTAGAAGGTGAATTGTTGAATTTACATCACTGATTTGTCACTTCTCTGGACCAGGAACTTTCTGTTTCTTCTTATTTTTGTCTGTAGGACATGCATCCCTAGATGATAGAGGAAGAGAAACATCTTCAAATAACCCTGCCATAACCTCACAGGGAGCTTCCTTCTTCTTCATTTTTTTTTTCTTTCTTTCTAGGGAGCTTCCTTCTAAATATTTTCATGACTTTAGTATTTTTTTTTAAGATTTTTTTTAATTTTTATTTATTTTTAGAGAGAGGGGAAAGGAGGGATACAGAGAGGGAGAGAAACAGCAATGTATGGTTGCCTCTCACATGGCCCTCACGGGGACCTGGCCTGCAACCTAGGCATGTGCCCTGACTGGGAATCGAACCGGGACTGCCTGGTTCCCAGCCCGCGCTCAATCCACTGAGCTACACCAGCCAGGGCTTCATGACTTTAGTATTTTAACCATGCAAATATGAACTGTGTTCCTCCAGATATTCAGAGTCTTCCATCACCACCTGTGGTGGTGAACTGAAGTCCAGCTCTGTCTTATCCAGCATCAGTCTTTACTTGCTATTGGCAAAAAAGCGGGCAACTGTTTTGAAGTCTACTATTTATTATCGCTATGATTTCAGAATAGGATTTTTGTTAACAGAGTGAAAATAAAAGGCAGACTAGTGGGCTACATTTCCCTAAGAAGAAAAATAAAGCATTAAAAATCCTTTTGCACAGCAAAACTAAGAAAGCACAACATCAAGTATTATCATGTTATAACATTAAAAGGGCATTTTTCTCATCTTTGGTTTCTCTAAAAAAGATAAGCCTGGAGGTCTCTTAAATATTCACATGTATAGCTTTGGTTATTTGTGTTGAATGATTTGATATTACATTAAACAAACAAGCAAATTAACTGTATTTTCATGAGGTCTTTATTCAATCAGTATGTGAATTTTGAATACATTTTCTGAGGTTGATGTTTAAATTTGAATTATTTTAATTTAGAAGATGCCCAAGTATTAAATATCTGATTAGAAACTACTAAGTATAGATACTAGTATTTATTTATTTAAAGTGCATAGCTATCCTTCTGTGTAATCATTTCTAGTAAGACAAATAGTAATAGCGATTTTATGTGATCATGTACAAGTTTTTCGAAATTGCATTTCTGTTTCTTAATCATGGAAACGAATAGGGTGTTTGATAATAGAATTCAAATATTATGCTGTAAGACTTCCTGAGTATGTAAGTTGATTCACATAATTTTTAAATAGCACATCAGAATGGCCTTGAAATGGACCCAGTGTTGCATAATTATGTTTTGTGGGGGAAGTAAATAAGAGCCTATTTAATGGGGCAATAAAAACTATATGAGCAGCTCCTATATTTTAGTCTTTAGGTTACAATTTGTTTATTATTTATTAGATTTAAATGTCTCATTTGGTGCAACTTCAGTCTATTAAATAAAAAGATAATTAGCTTTTAGAAATCTGTTGTTTACCCACATGGCTAAAACTGCTCCTTTGTTTTCCATTCTGCAATTTAGAATAACTAAGCAATTAGGCCTCCATTTTAGAGGAAATGCACATTACATAAATACTACTTGGGAATGCCTGCCAGTCTCAACAGATAGCAATTAATGTGTGTACTTGCTTTCATAAAGGCTTTGACGATTACCCTGTCCTCTACAGATAACATAAAATTAGATTATTTTCCATAATTGTGTATATTCTAGTTTTATGCAGTAGTGCTTTCGGTTTTCTAGCATTATTGGCAATTGATACACGTAAATAGACCAGTGGTTTTAATCATTCCTCTATTCAGAAGAACATAACAAATTAAATCGCACTGGCTTTGATGTGTTTCTCTTTTCTTAACTTCCCCACCTTGGCATAGTAATACTGTACAGAGAGTAATAGCAACAGCGGCGCTCATACTGCCACCAGTACGAGCGCTGCTGCTCCTATTACTGCCATTGGTTGCAGGCTATTCGCCAGGCTCCGTATATGTTCACTATTGCATGTAATGCTGACGACAAACTTACAGCACTATTTTTATCTAAGAGCTGTTTAATTCCTTTGTACATGGTCACAGATTTAGCTAGCAGTGAGGCTAGCACTCGTGTTCTCTGAGCAGGGGTCATGTTTTTTAATTATTGTGCTATTATTCCTTTAATGAAAAGGACCAAAACCAATTTTAGTGATTAGTAACTGGCACCGTATTATACCTATGTATGAAGGTTGAGAATTATCTTCCCTTAAAGCCTTTGATAGGGACAGCTTTCTCTTTGGTAACCATATTCAGTGGTTTTAAACTAGATAACTTCTTCCTTTGCCAAGTTTTGGGAGGACTGCCAAATTAGGAAGCCTTCCCTACTCTGGTTCAGGTTCCATTTCAATTCTTTTGTTTATTCAAAGACTTGTTTATTCCAGTGCCCAGAACTAGGAGGATAAATCAGCACCATCCTTCCCTCTTGAAAGAGGGATTTTTCATGGTCTGAACAGTTCCGCGCCCAGCAGAGCTCAACAGTTCTGAAGGAGGTGGAAACATCTTCAGTATTTTTATCAAGTGACCCAGAAGTTAAGGAACCAGGGGAATTACAATATACTGCGTTTTATTTTTTAATTTAATTTTTCAGTTATAGTTTACTTTCAATATTATTTTGTATTTGTTTCAACTGTATAGCATAGTGGTTAGATAATCTTATTTATACTTTACAAAGTGCTCCCTCTGATATTTCCAGTGCCCAGCTGGCACAATGCATAGTTATCACAACATTATTGGCTATATTCTTTATGCTGTAGTTTACATCCCTGTGACTATTTTGTGACTACCAGTTTGTACTTTTTAATCCCTTCGCCTTTTTTTCCCAGTCCCCCAATTCTCCTCCCCTCTGGCAACCACCATTCCACTCTCTGTGTCTCTGAATCTGTTTCAGTTTTTTTATTTGTTTAGTTTGTTCTTTAGATTATACATGTAAGTGAAATCATGATTCTTGTCTTTCTCTGACTGACTTATGTCACTGAGCATAATACCCTCTAGGTTGATCCATATTGTCACAAATGATAAGATTTCATTCTTTTTTGTGGCCAACTAGTATTCCATTATATATGTATCTCAGCTTTTTTATCCACTTGTCTATTGACGGGCACTTGGGCTGCTTCCATATCTTGGCTACTGTGAATAATGCTGCAGTGAACACAGGGGTGCATGTGTGCTTTCAAATTAGTCTTTTGGGTTATGTTTTTTTAAATGTTAGTGAGAGACTGAGATTCCATGAATCCTTATTGGGTGACGAGTGAGAAATTTTTCTGAAAGTCTCGCTAATAGTTACACAGCTCTTTACTTGCACGCAGCAGTCTCTGTCACTGGAGTAACACGGCTCCGATCGTCAGAACTCACTTGGAGCCCAGCCGTGGCTGAACTGATACTTGTCTTCTCTGTGTCGCTGTGCGAGGCTCACACGCCAACCTCTGTCTTCTTCCACAAAGCCCCGGGGAAGGGAAATCGGGAGAGGAGGGTCTCAGACTTGCCTGCACAACGTATCTTGAAACCATGATTCTCTTTTTTTTTACTTCATTGAGTTCTGTGTGAGACTCCAATTTTTATTTAAATTTGTTTTGGAGTGAATAATTATTATACATTCTATTTGTGACAAAAATATTTCAATCTTTATAGTATAGCATGAATTATAAGAATTTTACCAAAGAAATCTTTATATTAATAACATTTATTTAAACTTTTCTGTTACCAAGCATAGATTCACATTCTAGAGCCAGAATGATACCATTCAGCTCTTTTAATGCTGTTCTAATGCGGAGAATGCCATAACTTTGATAACATCGGCTACATTTATTGTGCTCTAATGGAGAACTCGATCACAGCGGCACCTTCTTTGTGTGTGCCGCTGCATACTCCTTCGGTAACTGTCCCCTAATCGGCAGTCATTTACAAAGTGTACACTTTCAGACTTGCGCGTGCTGTCGCAACGCGCCCTTTCATGCCAGATTGCCAATTCTGAGTGGAATTACTTGTATTGGATGGGACGTTATTCTTTTATTTTCAGAGATAGACAGTCAATGAGTATTGTCTTATTTTCAAACATAACCATAAATCTTTACAGCTTTTAAGAAACTTATCATGGCCCTGGCCAGGTAGCTCGGTTGGTTAGAGTGTCATCCTGATACACCAAGGCTGTGGTTCTGAACCCCCGGTCAGGATGCAAACAAGAATCAGCCAGTGCTCTGACCAGGTTGCTCAATTGGTCGGAGCACCATCTGTACAATAGGAAGGTTGTGGGTTCAATTCCCCTTTGGAGCTCATACCTAGGTTGTCATTTTTTTCCCCAGTCAGGGCAAGTATGGAAGACAACTGATTGATGTTTCCTTCCTACCTCCCACCAGGCACTTCTCTCTCTCTCTCTCTCTCTCTCTCTCTCTCTCTCCCTCTCCCCCCCTCTCTTCCCTCCTCACTTCCTCTCTCTCTCTCAAATCAATTTAAAAAAGAAGCTTATCACATTCTATTAGCTAATAGATACTCTTAAATATTATGTAAATTTCTACTTTTAGCATTTACCCTGAGGAACAGAGGCTTACACAGGCCTCCAATTGTTTTAGAGCCAAAAAAGCTACACTTTTGAAACTTCTTGTTACCTTTATAGAGTCTAGTCCAATACTTTTGAGAAAGAAAAAATATATCTAACCATATATCTAGCAGTTAAAAAAAGAGGTGGAATTTATACCATCCCTAAAGCCCAGTACTTATTGGTGCCAGTCAAAAAAACTGTCACAACCAAGCAGACAAAGTTGCAACACACACAGGACTGCTTTCGTGCCTCAGGACAGCTGAATCCACTTTATGTCTAAACCCCTTTTGCAATTCAGAAATGCAAAATGGTCTGAAAACCTTAATTTTCTTGAGTAAATTAGTGCCCTAACACATTTGAGGCCACACCTGACCTGAACTGATAGGCGGTCCCATCAAATGTGAATATAATAAGTTTAATTAGAGGAGGTTGCCTCAGGTTGCTCTGGGTATGTTAGGATTCTACAGCATATGCACCTTTTTAAATTTTCTGCAGTCTGAACATACCTGACTGCAGAAGTTATGGATAAGAGACCGTGAACTTGCACTTCTCGCTGCCTGCTCTCTTTCTCTGTCGAACCGGTTATGCCACCTACTGCCTCAGCCACAGTTATTCCCACTTCTCTGCTTTTTTTCCTGATGCTCTCTTTGCCATAAATACCTTTTCTTTCATTTTTAACTGACTGAGTATAACAAAATGTAATTAAGTTCAATTCCTGGCATTCTTCAAAATGTCTTCTAAATATATGTCCTTGATAAACAGACAACCCCTTTTTTTATAAACTGTTATAGTCTTGCCACATAACTTATTATGCAATATTTCATCAATGCTATTTCATTTGCTCTAGTTTTATGCGTCTAGCAGATCGTGTATGTTTTTCAAGAACATGGCTTTATGCCTTCCTTTTTTCAGAGGACCTAGTGTTCCGTGTGTGCATAGTAGATACCACAGAGGCCACTCAAGGTACGTCAGACAGTTGATCAAATGTAACTGGTCAGATGACATCTCTTACAACTCTTCCATTTTGTGTTTAGTTTAGGATATTGATATTTGTATGTAAAGAAAAATATAGATCACAGTACAGCCCTCGAGCCAAGTTAGACCGCACCCGTTTTTATAAATAAACTTACATTGGAAAATAGCACCACGCGTTCCTTCCCATACATTGTCTCTGGCCGTCTCGGTGCTACAAGTGCAGAGCTGAGTGACTGGAACACTGATCATATACTGCACAAAGCCTAAAATATTTAGTATCTAGTTCTCTGCGGAAAAAGTTTGTCTTTCAGTTTGATGTAGATCAATAATTTATACAGACTGTTCTTTGATTTTCATAGCACAGAACTTTTCTAAAACTGTTCTTTTAATTTTTTATTGATTTTATAGGGATGGAGAGAGAGGAAGGAAGGGAGGGAGGAAGATCAATTTGTTACTCCACTTATTTTATGCATTCATTGGTTGATTCTTGCATGTTCTCTGGCTGGGAATTGAACTAGCAACCTTGACTATTGGGATGATGCTCTAACCAACTGAGCTACCCAGACAGGGTGTTAAATTTTTCTTGTTTTCCTGTAGCCAAAGCACACATTTGCAAAGTGACTGATCTGTGTTGGAAAATGAACATCTAGTAGTTATGTGAATAAAAATACTGATTTAAAGGTAATGGGAAGTGTTAGGAAAATCTTAATCTTTCCACACATTTGTAATGGGAGAGAATATGTGCACTTGAACTTTTGAAATGCTAGCAAGCTCCTGGGCTGCAGATTGTTCCAGTAACCAATCAGTAACCAGCCATTGTGCTCTTCTTATCCTTTTATCCCAGCTTACAGTTCCCAGTATTTCTGTACTATTGTTTGTATATCTTTTTGAGATGAAAATATCAATGTGTCAAAAGGTCATAGCAAGAGCCAGAGTTTTATTTTTTTTATTAATAGGCTGTCTCTTTCCTCTTCCTAGTTTTGGTCATTTTGACATTAAATCCTTAAAGTTGAAGGAAATCCATTCAGTGGTGCTGAACTTGGTTGTGAAGGTTGCTCAGTCTAAAGTGATTATCTTGCCTAGTGAAAAAGGAACTCAGTAGTATTTGGCTTTTGATGATGAATAAATATACCCTAGGGCAGACTGGGAAAATTAAGCAGAGAAATTGAATATTTATGTGTTACTTGAAAATGGCATAAATAACCATTTGTGTTCAGATGAAATTAGCCATTATTTTGTAATAGGATTTTAAAATATTGTTTCCTGGGTAGCTTCCTTCCTCAGTATCCAGTGTTCTTCAAGAAAATTAGAAGCAGCATAATATTCACAGAGTTAACATGGAGGGCAGCCCTGACATGGGCTCGGATGCCCCGAGGCAGGAGGAGTGTGACAGGCTGGTGTAATAACAGAAAACAGACGACTGTTTTTGGAATGAGCAAGTCTTGTGAGACCATTGCCTGGCTAGAGTGAACTGTCACATTAAAACTCCCACCGATAGTTATCGTTAATGGGTAGAAGTGACAGTAATTTTAATTCAGTAAAGTCCTTTGAGTGTTTATGTTTAAACTCTCAGTGATATTCAGGCAAGAAAGATCATTGTTGAATCAGAGGTTCCATCACTAACTTCAAGTGCGTTGAATAAAGGGTAACTGCATTAGAAAGCTGAATAGTGTCCCCAAAGTCATGCCAGCTCAGGTTCTCTGACTTGCCAGTAGTTCTAAAGATTTGAAATGTTTGACAGTTCCTCTTTTTAACCTAACTGCAAAGCAGCCTTCAAATATCATCAAGTCAACAAAAGGGGCTATCTTAATCCAAAGCCAGGAGAGACGGGCCTTCCAGGGCGCTGCAGATATCTTTGGAAGTATTGGTTCTGTGGTGTGGAATTGCAGTTCTGATCTCGTTTGCAATGGATATTCTTGATGCTAATTAAATTGTATTTTCTGTTGAATTCACGTGTGAATAAAAGCATTTTAAAATATCTTTATGGCACAATGGTGTTTTTGTCTTAATGAAAGCATAGTGAGTGTCTTTTGATACTAGTCCCTCACTGTTTCTTGAGTGCATGGGATGGTTTTGTTGGATAAATATTAAATCAGTCAATAAGTAATCTAAATATTTTAATAGATTACCCTACCATTTTGCTGTATACTCTGATTTTAACTTTGGTAGGTGAAAATATCATTCACAGTCATTGGAACCACCATCAGTCTTTGCAAAAAGACCCTAATGCTGCTCACCTTCCCTTTAGACCGCAGCTCTTAGAGAGAGACCTTCCAGGTAAACGTGGGGTTCAGGTTATACTGTATCCGACAGACTTTTCCATTTCACCACTTTAAGATGCATAGCACTGCAGTCTGAGGAAGTACCGTTTCTTAAATTATGAGATTGAACGTAAAATGTCTTAAGGTAGTACTTAGAGGCATAGAGGGGAGTTTAAGAAGTGTTTCTTCTCTACCTGGAGAATTAGAAGAGCTTAAACGATCCCATGCTGTGTTCAGAACTGCCACAGTCGCATGGTAGGGAAAGCTGGGAAGAAGTGTTGTTTTCTCTCACCCATGAGAAAATGACCATTTTATGATTGGCACCTCCCTAATCTTAAAATATTGATCTCTGATATCATAGAAATAAAATACTCACACAGTCACCAATCATCATGCCTCAAAGAGGGGAGGTAAGAGGAGAAGGGAAGTACATCTCTGGAAAACAGTGTTTAGTATTCTTAGAATCTGAGGAACTCATAGAGATATAAAAATTTCCACCTGAGTATCACAGTTCAGCTAATGGAGGTTTGAGTGTACAAGCATGCTGCTAGCCTGCTCCAATTTGAGGTCAGTTATTTGAAAACAGAAATCAAAGGTTCTGAGAATTTAGTATATCCCCCTAGAAATTTATCAGGGTTCCTGGCATAAAGGTCTATTAATTAGATAGTAGACTATAAAGGCCTATTAATTAGATTTGATATAATTAATTAGATAAAATATAAAAAAGAGAAAAATGACACAAAAACACCTATTATAGTTACTTTATTTTTTTAAATATATTTTATTGATTATGTTATTACAGTTGTCCCATTTTCCCCCCTTTCTTCCCCTCTACCCCCACCCCCCCCATTTCCCACCCTTTAGTTTTTGTCCATGGGTCATACACATAAGTTATTTGGCTTCTACACTTCCTATACTATTCTTAACCTCCCCCTGTCTGTTTTCTACCTACCATTTATGCTACTTATTCTCTGCACCTTTTCCCCCTCTCTCCCCCTACCACTCCCCTGTTGATATCCCTCCATACCTTATATAAATCCCTTTAACATTTCATATAATAAAGGCTGGGTGATGATGAACTCCTTGAACTTGACCTTACCTGAGAAG
>PVJI01022881.1:0-24506 GCA_004026765.1 Micronycteris hirsuta
TCTGTTCAAAAATACGTTCAATTTCTTGGTGTTCCTCTTGTCCTTCTGGCAGCCCTATGATCCGGATGTTGGGTCGTTTACAAATGTCTCTGAGGTTCCTGAGTCCCTCCTCATTTTTTTGAATTCTTGTTTCTTCCTTCTGGTCCACCCCATTGGTTTGAGTCCCAGCTTCCTTTTTTTCCCTATTGGTTCCCTGTAATTCTTCCTCCGTTATCTTTATCGTTTTGTTCATGTGTTCAACTATTTCTTCCAGTTTTGTGAGCATCCTGATTACCAGTGTTTTAAACTGGGCATCTGTTAATTTGGCTATCTCTTCGTCCGTTAGTTGTAATTTGTTCTGATATTTCGTTTTGGCCATTTTCATTCTTTTTTATCTTGGCGCACCTGTCGGAGTCTTAGGTGTTTGTTGGTACCTGGCAACCTGGGTCGCTTTTTTGTGACGTTTCCTGTGGGGGCGGGGCCTGGGAGGGAGCAATGGCGTCTGCCGTTCACCGCCACTCCCTATCACCCTCTGCTCTCCAGTTCCCCACTGCCTTTTCCGCCAGTCTCGGCCCTGCTGGTTCCCACTGGCCTCTCCAGTTACGCCGCGCGAGGTTCACCCGTTGCTCGGGGTCGTGTTTTGTTTAGGCGCTCGCGGGGTGAGTCCCTCCGGGCAAACTGCCTCTCACTCCGCTCCTCCGCTCCTGCCCCGCTTACCGGCCTGGATGTACGTCCTCCCCAGCTTCCTGGGTGTCGGACTTCCCTTCAGTTCGATTCTGTCCGTTCTGGTTGTTTATTTTTCACTATTGAGTTCGTTGTTTAAACTCTCTGGTTGTGAGTGGCGGTGCAGTGCATCCACCTACACCGCCATCTTGGCGGAAGTCCCTCTGTTTCTGAGACTTTTAAAGAAATGTTTTTGCAAAGTTAGGAGCCAGAATATACGGAGCATTTTTGGCTGTGCTAAGGGTTTTCGTCTTTATCCTAAAAGTCCCAGAGAGATGAGAGAGAACTGCAGCAGAAAGAGAAATACTAAGAGTAACAGGAAAAAGAAAAAAAAACCTCGAAAGAAAATAAAAATAATTTAAGATATAAAAGAGAACTGTGTGGTGAAAGAGCCTCAGAGATGTTTTAGGAGATGCGGCATGCCTAAAACAAGAACGAGATGCTTTGAGAAAGGAGCAATCAGAAAATAAGAATTCTTGAACATTAAAAACATCGCTGAAATTTTAGAAAGTAAGAGAAGAGTCGTGGATCCTAGAACACAGAGCACCACGATAGAAAATGCGAGAGCAAGGACAAAAGCTGTGCAAGACGGACCCGGCTGCAACACCAGCCATCAGGAGTTTCGGGAAGAGGAGGTGGAAGGACAGCAGGGAAGAAATGGCAGCCAAGAATTTCCCAGGGCTCAGCAGAGACACAGACATCCAACCGAAAAGCTCACTGAGTGATGAGCAGAGTGAATTTTTTAAAAGACTAATACCTAGACACACTAAGAAATGTCTGAATATCAAAGATGAAAAGAACATTAATGTAAAAGCCTTCTGTTAAAAAAAAAAAAAAAACGCACACACACAAAGGAAAGAACATGCACCAGTCTAGCATCACCAATAACAGAGAGGCCAGAGATGGCAGAGGAAGTTCTTCAAATGCTAAGGGAAAATTACTTGAAACCTAAAATTAGATACCTGCTGGGCCAGTTAGAAATGGTCTACACAACAGAAAATACAACTCAGTGCCTTAAACAAGTAGGAGGCTACTTTTCTCACCTAAGAAGATATGCGTGGGAAGCACTGCTTGCTTGTTCAGTAGATGAGAGAGATTAGGGCTTGCGGTTACCTTATGTGGTTGCCTCATGGTCACGCGGTAGAGCTGTAGCTCCGGACATCACACCCACGTTTCTATTAGCTTTTTTGGTAAATTCCACTGAGATTTCCATGTAGATAATCATGTATGTGAACACAGACAGTATCACTTTATTTCCAATCTGCATATCTTTCTTTTTCTCGCCTTGTTGCACTGGCTAAGACTCCAGTTCTATGAAGACTCTGAGTATTGAGAGCAGACATCTCTGCCTTTTCTTGATGTTAGGGAGAACACACATATTTTTATCCACATTTATAATATCAGCTCTAAGTATAGATTTTCGTTGTAGACAATATTAGATTAAGAAAGTTCCCTTTTATCCCTAGTTTGCTGAGAGTTTTTTTTATTACAACAGAGTGCTGAGTTTTGTCAAATGTTTTTTCTGCATCTAGTGGGATGATCGTCTTGTTTTCCTTGTTCAGTTCACTAATGATGAATTGACATTTGATTTTTAAAATCAATAGTAAAACTAAATATATTATTTGAAAGTTTGGTATTTGAATATAAACATGTGGATTCTCAGGGCCTGAGCGGTGTCCCAGACCCTCCTCTGACTCACCCCCCACCCATCTCTCAGGTCCACCCCCTTGTCCCAGCACCTGCAGTTGGGACACTGTCACACTACCAGCTGCTCTCCCAGATCAGGCCACCGGCACCTCTCACTTCAGTCCTGCCCCTTCCTCCACCCAGCACTAGCAGCCAGAGAGACAGCATCACTCCCTACTAACCACTGTGGTATTATGATTATAACTTTAAAAATATATATATTTGGGCCCTGACCGGTGTGGCTCAGTTGGTTGGGCGTCGAGCCACGAAGTGAAGGTCACTGGTTCGATTCCTCGTTGGGGCACACGCCTGGGTTGCAGGTTCTGTCCCAGTCGGGGTGCGTATGAGAGACAACTGATCAATGTTTCTCTCCCTCCCTCCTCCTCCCTGTAAAAATAAATACATAAAATATTATGTATATTTGTATAACATTTATAGTTGGTCTTCATCCCCATTTCTAGCACAGAGGTTAAAACCCTCGGAAGTTCCTCAGGGATGAGTGATAAAGGTATCCACCTCTGAGTCTGTGTTCATGAGGTGACTTTTGCTTGGTGGTGGCAGAAAGAACACACGCTGGACCACCCTCCACAGCTCGTCAGGGGCTCCATACTCTGCCCGTGCTGCTCTCCCCCTGGCGTTCCTCCCCACCCCTCTGACTATTAAGGGTTTCTCAAATGTCCCCTCCTCCATGAAGCTTCCTGGACTACCCTTCTGCCTTCCCCCCAGCAAAGTCTCTGGGCTTCTCAGCCACAGTCCTGATTCTGCTGCCAGTCTGCGTGTCTGTCCATCAGACTGGGAGCTCCTCCAGGACAGGAACGTGTCTGATTTATCTCACCATCCCGGGGGCAGGCACACAAGAGGTGTTTAGTGTTTGTTGAGTGAATAAACAAACGCTCAGTGAGAGGCTGGCCTTCAGCGAGGCTGGGGGAAGAGGGTAGCAGGTGAGGGCTGAAGGAGGCGGGAAGGCTGTTAAAGGGTTGCTGGCTGCAGGATACTACTGGATGCCTGGCGCTCCCACTGCGAGGCCTGGAGGACAGTGGGACTCACTCTAACCACCAGGTGGCGCCAGACGCCCAGGTGTCTGGCTGCCCCGTGTGCTTTCCCCAACCTCCCTCCTGCCAGACCCAGGGCAGCAACACCATAGGGTCTCTGGGCGGGCCCTTGATGTCCCCTCGGGTCCTCAGGGCGTCTTGCTCCATCCAGGCTTTTGTGCCTGAGATTCCGCCACAGGAGCTGGGATGTCTGCTTTACACTGCAAAACCTTTTAGGGACGAGTGTGTTGGGTGACAGGCGTGTCACCAGGAAAAAGGACAACGGGACTAGGGTCCAGGAGACCTAGGAGACTGGACTGGCTGTGTGACTTGGGCCCTCCGTCCTGCTGTGTGCGGGCGAACTCTGAGTGGCTTCGTCGCTCAGTGAACCCCTCCACCACCCCAGGGGCAGGAACCACTGTGAGCCCCATTTTACAGAGGAGGGACCGACGCACAGAGAGGTTAAGTATCTGGCTGAAGGTTGCACAGCTAGGAGCCTGCTGGGTCGGGATTATATGTGGATGCGATGCCTGGGACCGGGAGGGGAGAAGAGTGTGGGGGCAGAGGCCCGAGGAACGAGCCCAGAGGGTCCAGGCTGGCAGGGAAAGCCAACCAGACTGAGAAGAGGTTGCCGAGGGGATCTCCTGGAGATGTGACAGCTATGGAGCAACTGCAGTGGCATTGGAATGACGGCGGAGAGGAAGTGTGGACAAAAGGGAAAGGGGAGAGAAAGGCCAGGTGGGATCTGGGGGTCTGGGCGCGTTTGTTTCAGGACAGAACTGCTGGGGGAGAACCACCAGAGGCGGCTGGGGGAAGAGGGAGGAACTGGGTTCCCGAGGGGCGGGCACAGGTCAGGAGCACTAGGGGGGCCTCCCAGGCACAGGCCCTCCCCTGTGTGATGTCCCCCCTGGTCCTCCTGCCTCCAGCGCTCATTCTATAGAGGAGCACGCTGAAGCTGGAGAGGTGAAGTGAGCTGCTGAGACGCAGGCCACACACTCTCCCTCTCCCCCACCCCACCGCTGGGACCCATGCCTCCCAGCCAGCTCCTCCCATGTGCCAGGGAGACAGACGGACAAAGTCAAACCCGATGGCCCAATCCCACGATGACTGTGGTCAGGGCCAGGAGGCAGAGGTCAAGGAAGACAGTCCCAACCTCTGGGTCAGTCAGTTCCCCACTCTCCTCCCTCCTCTGCGTGTCCCCATCTGTGACCTGAGAGGCAGGGTGCACACAGGGCCTGGGTGGAGCTGTTCAGGAATCCCCAGTCAGAAGCACCTTCGATGCTCTCTGGGTACCCGCGGCCTGCCCAGGGCAGGTGCATTAGTTCTCTGGGTCCAGAGCCCAGGAGGTTGGTGCTGTTACAAGTCGCTTCTTGCAGGTGGGGAAAGAGGCACGGAGACGTTGAGCATCTTGCCCAAGTCGCACAGCTAGCGAGTGAAGATCCAGAACATTTCCACACTGCAGACCACACTGCATCATGTATGCCTCACCCCCGGGTCTGTCTGATGGGGCCACGGCGCCAGGATGGCGAGCTGACAGTCGGTCGCCAGCCCACACTCTCTCAGGCACCAGACCGCCCACTGCCCTCCCCACAGCCAGAGCCCCTCAGTTCACAGATGAGGGAACCGAGGCCCAGAGAGAAGAATAACTCAACCCAGACCCCAACCCTGGTGTGGAGCAGAACCAAGACAAGGACTCCGGCTGGGTGGCTCCAAGGCCAGTGCCCCTTCCTCAGCTGTTTGTGACGACCCTGTGCCCCCTCCTGTCCTGGGACCCACCCTGCTCCATCGGGCCCCCAGTGGCCACCCCCGCACCGCCCAGCTCACTGGCCCTCACCTGCTGCTGACACAGACCGCCCACGGAATGAGTCCTTTTCCTGCAGCCCCTCTCAACACCCCCACAAGGATTTCCACCAGGCATTGAAAGAGATCCTTGCCCTTTCCGACCCCGGGGCAGGTGCACAGGGGGCACCGGATGAGGAGGCAGGAGGACAGCTGTGGGCTGGCATGTCCTTTCCAGGTCCTACCTGAGGCCCTCAGGTGCAGTCCCAAACCCCACCTGCTGTGTGTGGGGCCTGGCTTCTAGCTGAGCAGGCCCTGGTCCCAGGGCCAGGGGCTGGGACTGAGATGACACCCACCCAGCCCTGCAGCCCCTGCCCCCAACCCTTACCGCATGTGCTTGCCTCCCCTCACCGAGCCCTGGTCTCTGCTCCTTTTCCTGCCAGATGCCCACAGTCACCTGATCTCTTCTTAGGCTTCTCTCCTCTCAGCCTTCCGGTCCCCCAGCGGGGCCTGGGGCAGCCTCTCTGCCCTCCAGGGTCCCCATGGTGCTCCCTACTGCTGCAGCTCCTGAGGCCAGGGGTGGGAGAGCTCACCTGGCGTTTCCTCCGCCACCCCTCAGTCTGCGGCCCCAGGAAAACCGAGGCCACTAACCCAGGAGGCTCCTCAGAGGCACAGGTGGGAATTGATTATCTGTGTGTCCCCACAGCCTGGCACGGGGCTGGCACAGGGTAACCACTGCAGCATGGCATGCCTGAGGTGGCAGGCGGCGTCAGCTGGCCTGGGATCTGGTTCCAGTAGTACATGCTGTGCAGCCTGGGGAGACTCCCTCAACCTCTCTGAGCCTCTGTTTTCTCATTTCTGAAAACCAGGAAGAATGAGGCCTACTTCACAGAGTTGAGGTGAGAATTAGTAAGAAAATGTATATAAGTAAAGATCTCAGGTCCTACCTGGTGTGGCTCAATGAATTGAGTGCTGACCTGCAAACCAAAGGGTTGCTGGTTCAATTCCCAGTCAGGGCACATGCCTGGGTTGCGGGCCAGGTCCCCAGTGAGGGGTGCACGAGAGGCAGCCACACATTGATGTTTCTCTCCCTCTCTTTCTCCCTCCCTTCCCCTCTTTTAAATAAATAAATAAATAAAATCTTTGGAGGGGGAAGTTCTTTAAAAAAAATCTCAGTGTAAGGTGATTATCATCCACTCCGTCGGTAAGTACTGACATTATTATTGAGTTTGAAAGAAAAGAAACCAAGTCAGCAGACCCCAGATTCCCCGATCTCCATTCCTCAGCTTTTTCCCAGTGTGCCCCCTGTTCCTCATGTGTCCAGAAATATCAGACACCAGGGTGGCCCCGGGTGCCTTGAGCATCAGGACGTGGCCGTGGGGCCTGTGCCCTGCATGACGGGGCTCTCTTCTCTTTCCCATCAGGCCCCCCCTAATGCTGTGACACTCAATTCTGCTGCAGTCACGTGGGTCCGGTTTCTGCATCCAGAAGATGCTGGCGCCTCTCGCCAGCATGCCTGTGCACACGCCGTGCCCTGAGCTGACCAGCCACCTCCATCATAGTTGCCAAACACACTCCGGTCAGCGTTTTCTGGTCCGCGGCCTCCCCGACCGCCTGGGGCCCCATCGAACCTCAGCCAACCTTGTCATCCAAGCGCCCCGTCTCCCACAGCCCAGCCTCGGCCCTGAGCTGCCTCACACTCTCACTGACCCTCAGCGGGGGCTGCGGGCCAGCAGCAGGGGCCGGGTCAGCCTCATGGCCGCCATGGCCCATGCTCTGCCACTGTCCTGCCGGTGTTACTCATCCTCGGCACAGTCCCAAGGCCCTGAATGGTGGCCCCCTCTGCCCCAGAGCCTGCTTTGTCCAAGGTCTTGGTCCTGTCCAGCTAATGGAGAGAGTCCAGGGTCCCACTGCCTCCAGCTGCCCTCCCAAGCCCCTTCCACTGGCACAGGCACCAGCCAGATACCAGACTAGATTGTATTATCCAGACGGAACCACTGGGCCAGAGACCTGGGCCGCTGGGAGGGAGGGAGCCTTGAGGAGCCCCCGCTGCACCCCTGCCCCAGGGCTCAGTCCGCCTCCAAGAGCCCCCGAGTCCTCCCGACTCTATTTCCCTCCTGGGCCGACGGGAGCGCCGTCCCTCCCTGGGTTCCTGTCCTCTCTGAGTGAGTTTGCACTGAGCTGCGCCTGGTCCCTGTGGAACCTGGGCCTGGTTCATTCATTCTCTCTCTAGTTCAGTCAACACATATGAACCTGATGCCGGTCCGTGTGCCAGCTCATCGAAGCCTCACAGCCCTCAGGGAAGGGGCAAGGACCGTGCTTACCACGGTGACGGTGGGAAACGAGGGAGGAGACTGGCCGTCTGCACAGAAAGTCCCCACCAGGCAGCTGTGGGGCCGGGAGCTGGGTTTCCATCCGTGTGCCTCAGCGCCGGTGCTTCCCTCCCCTGTGATGGGTGCCGGCCCCGCGGGACCTGGGGAGCAGTAACACCTGGGGGCGGGGGAGATGACCAGCCCGCCTGGTCCCCCAGAGCCTTCAGTGGAGGTCTCAGAGCTGGCCTGGGTCAGGACTGCTGGGAGGAGCCAAGGGGAACCGGGCTAGCCTTGGCGGCCTCAGAAGTTGGGGGGCTGAGCAAAGGAGCCACTAGACGGAGCCCTCTTTCCCCCACCCCCATCCCCCAGGAGCCTCCTTCTGAGAAGGAAGTATTATTTAACCGACATTGTGTTGGGAGGGAAACGCGGGTCCTTGGAGCTGCGCCAGCCTCCTGCCTTCAGGCTGTTTGGCTTTGTTTGTTTTTTTGGCCTATTTTTTTTTTCCTTTTTCTTTGGGCTAATTGTTCTCATTAAATCTTTTTGTCCTGTTTTGTTTTCTGCGGGGCTGACAATGCTGTGCCGTGCTCAGCACGGCTTCCTGTGTTTCTGCCCCGGCAAAGGCCTTCCCCGGCCTGGCTTCCTGTTGGGAGCTGTCGTCATGACGACTCAGACCCGGTGGGCTCCCAGGGTGGGGAGGGGGTGACACGGTTGACATCACTGGGGGAGGAGGCAAGGGGCCGGGGTCGGAGGGGGCTGCAGGGGGGCTGGCGGCAGTGGGGAGAGCCTGGCACATTGCTGAGGGGTGACTCAGAGGCTGGGCTGGGGAAGAATGCCCTCACATTCTTTCGGGAGGTAAACAAGGTCAGGGAATGCAGCGGGGATCCTGTTTACCTGACCCTAGCCCCCCCAGGGGACCCAGAGCCAGGGCAGGACAACACGCTGGAACAGAACCAGCCAGGCCTTGGGGGCAAGGGGCCCAGGGGTGAAGGCCAGGGGAAGGTGAGGGGCCTCGGCTCAGCCCAGACACCCTGGAGGGCTGGTGGGTGCCAGAGACAAGACCAAGATTCCCGTCACAGCTCTGTGACTCTGAGCAGGTCACCTGGCCCGCCTGAGTCTAGGTGCCCCTTACTCCCAGTGGGTTAATCTCCCGGCAGTAGATGGCCCTGTGCTCTCCAGTGACTTGGGGGCCTGGCTTCAGGGGTCCTGGGTCTGGGCGGCGCCTGCAGCACAGCCCAAGGTTCTGTACCCCTGTCTGTCACCCACCTGCCTGCAGGGCCTGGGCTCAGTCAAGGGGTGGGAGGGTGGCACCTGAACCCCCAGGGTGACGCCCAAAGAGCAGGGATCAGAAGGAGGGAGGAGACGGGAGCCCAGCCGGGGTTGGGGAAACCTCTAGAATCCCAGGACTGGAGTCTGGGTGCAGCCCATGCTCTCCCCCGACCCCCGCGTCTCCCTTCAGCCTTCCCCACCTCCTACCCCTGGGCCCCCTGGTGACAGGCTCCCCTGCCCATGCAGAGGGCCGGAGGAGCTCTGGTCAAACTCTGGGACAGCTCGGTGCCCAGACCCGTGGGACAGGGCCTGGAGCTGAGCTTCCAGCCCCCAGTGAGCTTCCAGCCCCCAGACCCCGAGACAGACCTCCCACATGGGCCTTTGCCTGCAGCCAGAAAGACCGCTGCGTCTCCGCAGCATGCCCCCCATCTTCTGCAGGGGGGTGGGGTGCAAGGGGATCGCCACTCTGAGCCTCGATTTTCTGATCTGTAAGACAGAATCTCCCACACTTGTGAGACTGAGTGAATACACACGAAGCACTTAGCACATAGTAGGTCCTCAACACATGCTGAATCCACACAGACCAGCTGTGCCCTCCAGCCCCCTGCCCCTGGCTCCCTCGAAGGGAGTGCCCACCTGCCCTCTGGTTTTCCCTGAAGGGGCGGGACTTGAGCTTCCCTGGACAGGAAATATGCTGTTCTCCCGGTGGGGGGGGGGGAGGAGGAGCGGGAAGGACACGGCAGCTTTGCTCCGCATTCTTGACATTCTTGGCGCCGGCCCGCCAGCTGCCTCTCACTGTCGCTGCCTGGGGCACTGGCCTGTGCCATGCCGTCCTGGTGCAGCAAAACAGCATCCTACTTGGGGTGCCCCTTGGATGTGCGGTGATTAGAGTCACTCTCGTGCCAGTCCCACTCCCCCAGCTTATCACAGAAGCAGGCAAACCCCAACCCTGGAAGGAGAGACCTGGGGGGCCTGGGGACGGTCAGTCAACAGGAGAGGGACTTTGCTTTTAGTTCTACCTCGTGGGGCTCACCAGCCTGCCTCCCACCCCAGGGAAGCTCTGCAGAGTGGCCAGGGGCAGGGTGGGTGGGCGGGGAGAGAAGAGGCTGAGGGTCCTGGGTTCTAGTCTCTAGTGCCCGGGACAGTTGCTTTCCCTCCCTGGGACTCAGTTTCTCCTTCTGCAAAATGGGAGGTGTGCCTCCCTCCTCAGCACTGCTACACGGTGGTGTCACCGTCCAGTAACTGCCTCTCAGCTGAGCCTCTTCCCTTGACCATGGGCAGAAGCCCAGCCCTTCTCTGCACTGAGTCTGGCCTAATGCAGGTTGCGGCAGCTCCCACTGTGTTTATCTGGGGCCAACTCCGTCCGCATGGCCTGCAGGCTCTGAGATTAGGGGGACAGCTGGAAGCCACACCGCCCCAGGGCGGTCAGGCTCCGGAGCCTCCTGCCTGGGTGTGTTGGGGGTCCAGGGAGGCAAATGACTTGTCCAAGACCTCAGCCAGTCCGGTCGAGCTGACTCTGGACCCCACGTTTTTGCTGCTCCTCCCCAAAGCCACCTGGAGCTGAGTTCATTCTCTTTCATGCTTCCCTGCAAACGGCCTGTGGTCTCGGATCTGTGAGGGCCAGAGAGGTCTAGGAGAACTGAGGACAGGACAGACCCCCAGGGGTCTGCATCAGAGACCTCCTCTCCGCGGGGTGCAGAGCCTAGAGACAGGTGACTCCAGACACGGCCCCTCGGCCTGTCCCCCAGGCTGCCCTGTGCAGTGAAGATCCTGGAGGGGTCACTCAGGGCCTGGGCGGGGAGGGCTGCCCTGGGGTGGACATAACTGAGGTCAGGTCTGGGGTGCCAGTCTCCCTCTGTGCTCCCTTGCGGCTCCAGGACCACCCCGAGTTTCTCTGCCCAGTCCTAGGGACCCTCCAGAGAGTTTGTGGTACACACCCCATTTCACCACGCCGTCCAAGGACTCGCTCTGGCTCTGGGAACAGAGACCAAGGGAGCCTGGCCCAGGCCCCGTGGGGAGGCAGAAAAGCCTCTTTGCTCAAGTCAGGAGCCCAGAGAGGTCCCAGCCACTGGGCCTCAGTGCGGCGCTGACCCCCAACAGGAGGCCACTCAAGACGGTCCCCACCGGCCAGCCCTACTTGGACCCTCTGCGGTCCCAGAACCCTGGGTTTCAGGTTTTCCATTCTGCGACCCCGCACCCTCCTCCGCGAACCCTCGAGAGTGTGCAGCCGAGGAAGCCCCGCGCTGTCACCTGCCCTCCTCCGGGGCCTGCCCCTGGGAGTGCAGCCAGGGCCCTGCTCCCAACAAATCTACTTTCCCCTGAGCACCTCCAAAGCCATTGCTGCTACCTTCGCCTGGCCCCCCTTTGTCTACTTCCTGCTCTCCCCGTCTGCCTGTCTTGTCTGTGTCTGTCCCGACCTCTGTCTGTCTGAGGAACAGTAAGAGGAAAAGGCTGGAACCCCACCCTGCTGACCACGTAGCCAGTGCACTGTTCACCCTCTGCTGGGAAGTCAGCTCAGCTGTGGGGACTGGGAGCCGCAGGAGCACGCGCTGGCTTGTTGGGGGGGCGGCAGGGGGCGGGGGATGTTTGTGTGAGTGTGTGTGTAGGATGAGGAGGCGGTGCTCGTATCAGTATCGTTTGTGCATGGAATGAAAATAAATTACAATCGACTGTAACAGTGGAATATTATGTAGTCGTGAAATATGATGTCTTTGAAGACTAGACATAAGAAATGGTCATGATGTAAGATTTAGTAAAAGAAAAAAACGTGTACCAGGAAGAAAAAGTTGAAGTGAACACATCAAATGTTAATAACGATTCTATCTGGATGGCTAAAGTGTGAGTAATCTCATCTTTCTTTTATACTCTTGCATACTCTGCAAAGAGCATGTTAGCTTTCTGATCAGAAAAAGGAGAATAAAGGCGATGAAAACACATTAAAGATGAACTAGAAAACAAATAAACATGACTTAAAATAAAAGAAACTAAAGCCTAATGGAAAAGAGTAAACATAAAACTAAGCCAAAAGTTCAACTCCAGGTAGCAAACACTGAGTGAGCACCTACTGTGTGCTGGGGCTCTCTTGGGTGTGGGACCACAGATGCTGAAGGTGCAGCCCTGCCCGCTGAATGTGCCAAGCATCGGCAGGGTAGGGCCGTCACCAGTCACAGCTAACGCAGACGCAGATGGCATGCGGTCCCCCTGGAGAGGACACCAGAGAAAGAAAGGGGAGGACGGGTGAATCAGGAGGGCTTCAGGGCATTGGTGACCTTGTGTAAGAGGGCTTCGGGAAGGGGATGTGGTAATGGAGGGAAATACATCGGGTAGTGGGGGAACCTGCCCTTTGCCTGCCACAAAGCCGTGGGCTTCAAACAAGGGGAGAAGTCCCTGGCGTTTGCAGAGAAAGGAGGAGCGAGTGGACCAGAGAGATGTGGCAGCGCTGCCCCACAGCACTCTGGCAGGTGGCGTTTTCCAAGATGGGGGCAACATCTCCCACCCCACAAGCGCTTCTGGAACCTTCCACTCCCCCACTAAGAAGTGAGGTTTCATCCCCCGCCCCCCCCCCGTCCCCCTGAGCAGGCTGTGACTCCCGTGTGGCACGTTTCCAAAGCTCCATGAGAAAACGCAGCCCCCTGGCGGGGAGTGGGCCCAGAGCCGCCATGCTGTATGGAAGTCCAGATGGGCCCAGGCAGAGAGGCCAGGTGGAGGGGCTCCTAGTCCACGGAGGGAGAGGTCCGGCCAGCACCCAGGTGCCCCGGTCTCAGCCACCATCTGACTGCCACTCTGGTTGGGAGCCCCATACACCCTGGCCAAGTCCCTCCCGAACCTGCGACTCGCAGAATCCACGAGACGCAGAAAGTATTACTGTTGCCTTAAGCCTTTACTTGACGGTGCAGGAACAGCTCATCGGAGCAGATGCCCAGGGCCAGCCGGAGACCCGTGGCCGCGGAGTCAGAGTGCACACCCCTGCGGCCCGGCCAGAGCTGGCAGGTCGCTTCGGGAGTGAGAGGCTGCGCGGCGGCCCCTGCTTCCCTTTCAGGGGACGCGCCAAGAGGATGAAGGAGAGAAGGTGGAGGGCACTGGGTTTTGGACATCGGCGCGGGTGTTTGGACTCGACCCTGTCGGCTGCTAAGAATACCCCGATGAGAGCTATTTACAGCCCACGCACATGCTTGGTCGATGCTGGGTTTAGCGACACAAAATATAGCTACCATCCTCAGATGAACTGGGGCGGGGGCGCGGCAAGTTCTCCCCAGAGGCCTGGCCCCGCGTCTGGGGCCTGGGCACTGGGCATGTCTGGGTTCTCCCCTCCTTCCCATGGGCCAGAACCCTGAGGCTCACAGCCAGTGGGCTGGGATGGGGTGGAAAGTGGTGAGCCTCAGTGTCCCCATCTGAAAAATAGGGGCCTTGGACATGAGGCCTCGAAGTCACCTTATGGGTCTGAGAATAAAGATGAGACAGGGACAGGTTTGGTCTGGTTTCCAAGGACAGGTGCTGGGCTTGGGACCCAGGAAGAGTCCCGAAGGCCTGGCCCTCACTACGAGATAGAAATCCTTGTTCAGGATTTCTCAGTTCCGAGTACAGAAAACCTGACTCGCAGTGGCTTTAAAAACTGAAACCTAGGGGCTGTGCAGAACTGAAAAGCATGCGGGTATTTGTGGTTCAGGCAAAGCTTGATCCAGCCAGGCAAGCAGGGTGGCAGGACCCGTTTTCTCTGCCTCCTTCTCTATTGGTTCCTTTCCCAGGCTGACCTCCCCTGGGGGTCCCAGAATGGCCCCCAATCAGATCTGTGTCTACCTGCTTCTCTTCACAGCTGGTAGAGAGAGTCTACCCCCTGGAGACCTCAAGCAGAGGTCAAATAGAGGTGTCCATCTGGGAGGCGATTTAGTAATTGGCTTAAGCCAACCAGGGCCCACCTGGAGCTGTGGCTGTGTCTGCCACACTCAGCCATGAGCTGGGAAGTGTGGGGTCCCATCGTGGAATGTATGTCAAGGAGACAGCCCCCCAATATCTGATGCTACAGGACACGCTTGAGAACAATAGACAAGGACCCAAGGCGTGACCCTAGGCCACCCAGCCGAACCTTCTGGAGACTGTGAGCTCCATCAGAGAGGAAGTGGTTGAGCACCGGAAAGTGGGGAATCTCCCATGAAGGCTGTTTCCAGCCGCCAGGACCAGCTGCCCATCTGGCTGTCCCGGAGCCCCGGGATGTGGGCGGCTGCCGTGGGCCGGAACCCAGGGCCTGCCCGAGACAGGGGCAGCTGGAGACTGATTAATCTAGGAAAAGGGCAGGCTGGAGAGAACTGGGGTGGAGAAGTGATCTGACTCTTCCCCGACACCAAAAAAGGGAACAGAAAAGGTCGGCTTAGGCACCAGGACGGATCCAAACAAGTAGCATGTGACAAGCCAACAGCCTCTTCCATCTGGGCTCGACCCTGCCGGGCCCTTCCATGCCCTGCTCACCTCAGAACCCCAGGAGCAAGGCTGGGTAGGGACTGCCCCATTGCTCAGCTGGGGAGGCTGAGGCCCTGAGAAAAGTGACTCACCCCAGGTGACCCGGGGAAGGAGGGCAGGGTAAAGCCAGGGCACGACTCTGAGCTCTCTCCAGACTGACCTTCCCTGTAGCACAGCCCAGAGTCAGGCCCATTCCCACACACGGTGTCACGTGGTGGTGAGGCCCCTGGTTCAGAGGGCATTCAAATCCGCCAGGGAGACAGAGGCAAGGGGCTACAGCGTCCAATAGGCCGAAGTTCAGACCCAGCCTACTCCACCCTGGTTGTGTGACCTTGGGCAAGTCAGCGTCCTCATTTACAAGATGAAGAAAGAAATATTTCTATTAGAGGTCCCTGGGAGGCAGGATGGACATCACAAATGTGAGGCAACAGTGTGTGTTATGCTTCCATGTCACGGAAGGAAAGCGTAAGGTTCAACTCCACGAGCACGGAATGATCGGCTGAACCCAGTGCTGTGAGATGCAGACGCTTCGGGGATCCTTCCAGGTAAACACCGAGAAGCGGAGTGTGGGCAGGATGTTTCTCAAGAAATGAACCAGTGGTACAGGTGGGAGGTCCTCGCTCTCTGGGAGGGACTCGGGTCCAATGCTAGTGCGATCTCCGCTGCTCAGATAGTGCAGGACGCGTCCCCCCATTCCCGGGGCTGGAGTAGGACTGTCTTCCCCTGAGCTGGGCTCAGCGGGCGCAAGGAGGCTGCAGACACGGGGTCATTGTCCATTCTGGCTGGGCCAAGGTCCTGCAGCTGCCAATCCATCGGGGGCACAGGGTCGCCTTGGACCAGCCCAGCAGGGCACAGGGGTAAGGGGGAGGAAAGAACGTTTGTCCTCCAGTTGCCAGGGGAGACCCAGACTCCACACTGGGCGCTCTTTGCAGTGTCCCGACAGTGACCCCAGAGCATCTCCAACCGACAGGCCTGGGTGGGGCCTGGCAGGACAAAGCCGCCTTTGGCTGCCCAGCCCCAGGCGGGCAGAATGCGTCAGCTCGGCGGCCAGCCGGGGAGACCTGGAAGTCAGCCGCGTTGCCCCCTCCGTCTGTCACCACATGCGCCTTGTTTTTGTCATGACATGATATGACAGATGTTGCTTGTCAATTCGGCTGCTGAAATATCTCTAGACCCCGGCCCCTGCTGTCCAGCCGCACAGCTGCCGCCCTGGTCACTCCCCCCATTGCCCCCTCCTTTGTGGCCTCAAAGCCAGTCTGTCCTGCACCCTGCAGCCAGGGGGAGCTTTCCGAAACACAGGGCAGCCACATCAGTCCCAGGTCAGAATCCTTCACCAAGTAAATCAGCAAAACATGCCCCTGACAAAGAACTCACATATCCTGAACATATAAAAAACTCCTACAAATCAGTAAGAAAAAGACACAACCAGCAGAGAAGGGGCAAGAGACTTTGAACAAGCCGTTCACCAAAGAGGTTCTTCAAATGGCCTGTAAATACATGAGAACATTATCAGTCATCAGGTGGGTGCAAAATAAAACTACAATGAGATACCACTGTACGCCCACCCAAATGGCTAAAAATGAAACATTGAACATATCAAGTGTTGACGAGGATGTGGAGCAACTGGAACTCTCAGAACCCCGCTGCAGAAGGGACGATAACCCAGCGCAAGTGCTTTGGGAAACTGTTTGGCGTGGTCTACTAAAGCTGCACATAAACTCCTCCTCTGCCCGGCAGTTCTGCTCCTGGGTGCGTGTCCAGCAGAAATTCACACACACGCCCACTGGGAGGCCTGTGCAGGGTCAGTTCCCGCAGCTCAATTCATAGGAGCCAAAACCCAAATCGAACCCAACTGTCCATCGACAGCAGAACGGAAGGAGAACGGACGAGGGGCATGTGCCGCCATCAGCTGAACGCAGCTCAGGGTGCTGAAAGAAGAAGCCGGACACAAAGGCGTGTGCACTAGGTGACTCCATCTGTGTGAACTTCAAACACAGGTGCAACCACGCCAAGGTCAGGACAGCGGTTCCCTTGGGGGGGAAAGAGGACTAAGGCCTGGGAGGGCACCGGGGGGGGGTCCTGGGTGCGGGCAACGTCCTGTCTCTTGACCTGGGCGCTGGTTACACAGGTGGATAGAGATCGTGAAAATTCACGAAGCCAAACACACAATATGAACACCTTTCTTGGCATATAGAACCTTCAACAAGAAGTTGTTAAAGAACCTTTGCCGACACTGCCCAGTCCTCCGTGGCGGTTCCCACTAGCTTTCCCTCAGTTCCCTGGGCATGCCATGCAGTTCTCTCTGCCTGGGACTCTCTTATCTAGTTGGCAAACACCCTGCTCTGCGGTCAGCACCACCACCAGGAAGCCCTCCTTCCTGTCCCCAGACAGAGGTGGTCACTCCCTCCTCAGGGAGCCCTATGCACTTTCATTTCAGCCTTTATTCATCTGACATTCACTCCACAGCATTCACTGAGCACTTGCTATGTGCTAGGCACCTACACTTGTGAATAAAACAGCTGTAAGTTAACAAGTTAAATAAGAAAATTTTTAAAACAGTCACAAAAGTAAGAAGGCACTGATGAATTGCAATAAATGCCCTAAAAGGAAAGTCCACATAATCAGCTGGAGAATAAGGGTCCGCAGGAGCTCAGCACCGGCGTGGCCCAGCGAGGTGTCCGGAAGTGCTTTCTGAACGAGTGAATGACAGGGGGCTGGACGGGGCTGGCAGGGCCGCCACAGGCAGGCACCTGGGACCTCGAGGACACAGGGTGTCCCTTCACAAGTGTGCACGTCCAGCTGACAGAGCCAATTCAGGGAATAAAGGCTGGGGTTCCCAGCAACACAGGTCCCCCCACAAGTGTGCAGAAGCACAAACCAATCCTCTCTTCCTTCATTCAGCTGGTAAGTATTAATTCAACACCCACTGTGTGCGGGTCCCTATACTGTGGGCTGTCCCCTTTATCTCCTGTTCAAGCCAAATTCCCAGCGACCATTTCAACTTCCGGGATCTCTGGGGTGGAGGTCTCTCGCTGCTTCTGAATGCTTTCCCACCCCATACCTCCGTCCCCTCCAGCGGACCAGGCAGGATTCTGACTTATGTTGCCTAGTTGTATATAAGCCCAAACAAAATTTAGGGGGCAGCTGTTCATTTTGCCAAAATAACGTTTGCTTTTACCCAAGAATTCCCAAAGCTACTGTAATCAGTTTTCCCGACAGGATTTCGCAGGTGCTGCTTGAGGGAGCATGGGTGGCACTGCCCTCCCAGGCCAGGGCTCGGAGCAGTCGCAGCGGCGTGTGCCCGCGACCCAGCAACCCCACTCCGCGGTGTGGGCCTCGGAGCATGCTCCAACCAGGTCCGCAGCGGGCAGGCCCGGGGCTCCTGGCAGCAGCGTTCCCGGTGGCAGTGAACTGAGGAAGACTCAGGCGTCCCTCAGAGCAAGGGAAAGGTGGTGGGCGCATGTGGTGGTCGGAAGGCAGCCCACCTGCAGGATGACGTGGGTCCGACCAGAAGACCCAGTTTTGAGTAAAAAGGGAAATAAGTAAGATGGGACGCCTGACACGATACCTTCTGTGTGAACTTGAAACGAACCACCCCAAGGAGCTGCGTACGTGTTGAAGACACAGGCGTGCATCAGAGGGGGAGACTGTGGAGGGAGGGGAGTGAGTGGGTTCAGGGATAAGGGGAGTTTCTTTCATACGCACACTTACATACTTTATATAAAATAAAAGAGGGCCTTGCATGGACAACAAAAGTGTATGAAAAACCAAGGCTTTTAATAACTCAACAGTGTTCACAGGAGGTATAGAGTAAAATTTACATTTCGAAGTTTACTGTTTCTGGGAAGATGTAATAGACATACAGACTCTTTTTCCGATTCCTCCTTTAAACGATAAAACGAGCATAGGGGACTCAGAAAGGGGCAGGGGAGGCAGACTAGCTGGGATTGCAGGATCCGAGGGACAGTACGGAGATGAGCTGCCTGCTTCTGTTTTATTTGCTTCATACGCCCCACACTGGGAGCTGAAGAAGCCAGCAACCTGGAAACACTGAGGGGCCTGGACATCAGCAGGCTTCTCTCTATGCAAAGAGTCTGAAAAAAGGCAGCTAGCAAGAGAGAAGCGTTTAAGGCAATAATTAGTCTAGCCAAACACCTCAAAAAAATCTGTGGCCCCATCCGCACCAGCAAGACTGAGTGGGAAACCTAGATTTCCACCTGCAACTGGTGATAACAAGGTGCTCCATTCTGCCTGCCAGGGTGCCGTCGAGAAGGCCCAGGGGGGGCTGGGACTTTTCTCCCCACCTAAGCAGCAATAAGGAGCACCCCCGCCCCCCGCCTCGCGTATTGACAGAGACCAAGTGAGGGACTTGGCCTTCTAACCTCATTTGGCGGCAATGAGGCGGCATCCCCACTCCCCTGCTGAGGGAGCATCAGAGGAAACCAGCTAAAGAAGGTTTCATAAGATACAATCTCATAACACAATACCCACCACGTCTCCATGCAGAACAAACAGAACACCACAAAAGCAAAATGACAGAACCGAACCTCCGCGTCCCAGCAATGACCTCCATCACACCCGTCATGTTCACACACAGATGAAAGACAAAGATTGGCGGAGGAGACTACAGAACATGACCTAATTCTACGCGGTCTATGAGAAAACCACCTCCAGCGTAACGACACAGTCAGGCTGAGCGTGAAAAAATAGAAAACGATCAAAATGCATGAAGAGACATATCACCAAAGAGGATATGCACATGGCAGATAAGCACTAGAAAATATGTTCCACATCATTAGCCATCAATGAAATGCAAATTAACTCGCCATGAGCTATCACTTCACACCTTTCAAAAGGGTTAAAATAAAAAAACAGCGACCACACCGAGTGCAGGCAGGGAGGCAGACACACCGGGTCACTCACACACTGCTGGTGGGAACATAAAGTGGCCCAGCCATTCCGGAAAAGAGTTTGGCAATTTATTTAAAAATTAAACCTGCAGCCACCATGAAACCCAGCAACTGCACCCCTGGGCATGTATCCCAGAGAAATGAAAGTTTCTGTTCAAATACAAACCTGTGCAGGAATGTTTATGGTAACTGTATTCAGAATAGCCCTGCACTGGAAGCAATCCAAACGCCCTTCAACACATGAACGGTTAAACAAACCGTGGGACATTTATACCACGGAAAATTATTTGGTGGTAAAAAGGAATGAACTATTGATGTACATACCAACCTCGATGACTCTCCAGAGACTTACGCTAGTGAGAAAAGTCCGTGCTGCAAGGTTACACATTTTATGATTTCGTTTATGCAACATTCTTGAAATGACAAAATTGCAGACGTGGAAAACAGATTAGTGCTGGCCAGGGGTTAGGGAGGGGGTAGGGATTGGGGGGAAGTGGGTGTGGCTCTAAAAGGGCAAGGTGAGGGATGCCGGTGACGGCAACGTGTATCTTGACGGTATCCATGTCAATATCCTGGTGGTGATGCTGTGCTATTGCTTTGCAAGGTGTCCCAACTGAGGAGAAAGCAGGTAAAATGTACACGATCACTTTGTATTATTTCTTAAAACTGCATGTGAATTGGCAATTATCTCAAACTAAAAAGACATTTAGCCATAAGGGCCTCCCTCTCCCCTTCCCCTCCTCGCCCCCTCCGTGAGAGCGTCAGGGTCGATGCCCAGCTTCTGGGGACCAGGCTGTCACCAACAGTCCAGATGGCGCTGGGGAGCTCCAGAACCGCTGCCCTCGTCTTTGAGGAAACTCAGAGAATGGGACTGGAGCCAGGTGCTAAAGGCAGGCAAAAGTTTCAAGTGTTGGAAAGAAGGGAAATGTTGATACCAGAAAATATACACTGGAGCGCTGGGCATACGCCCCGGCAGACTGCGCGTGGACGAGGACACAGACGACGAGAGAGGACTAGTGGGCATGCGCAAACCAATGGCCCGGGAGGGGGCGGGGCTCTGAGGAGCAGTCTAGGGGGCGGGCCAAACGCTTGGTTCGCGCAGGGGAGCTGGAGTCCAAGGATGAGCGAGGGGCCCTGGGTGCGGAAATTTTGCTGTAGCATCGCTCTCAAGTATCCCTGTGTTTAGGACAGAGAAGCCGGGCTCACCAACTTGTGGTTGAGCGATGGAATGAGTGAGATCGAATCCTGGGGACGGTTTGAGAGCCGCAGCCGCGCACTGCGTGTGCGGGTAGCAGGAGAACCATGCACGCTCCGCACACGTCTCCACTAGGAAACTCCTGCATCTGCACGGCGCTTACGTTTGAGGCCACAAATCACCCTTCTGTCTTCCTTTGTCTCTGTTTTCCCCACAGAATCCCCCTTTCCCAATCTTTCCTCTGCGTCCTAGAGTTAGAAAGGACGTCGGAGAATTTTCCGACGCTGCCTTGAGACCCCCGAGGGTGTTAGGTGACGCATTGTCGTTTTGCAGACCAGGGTGCTACGCTCCGAGGGCACTGCCCTGCCCCTCACAAGCAGGCCAGGATCAGAACCCAGGCCCCGGATCTCCGCCCAGCTTCACTTGGTCAGAACTGGAGGAAAGGAGAGCCCCCTCTGCACCCAGAGGGATGGCGACCAGAGTCCCCTGCCCCAGTGCCCTCCCTTCGTCCCTGCAGCCACACCCGGCTGAGTTGCCACCCTCCCAACAATATAAGCTGAGGACCCTCTGTGAGCCAGGCGCTGTTCTAGGCTCTGAGGGTGCAGCTGTGAACAAAGCATTCCGAGCCCACAGGCACAGCTGCCTCTGCGCCAGGCCTCTCCTCCCCCTGTCCTCCCCCTCCGTTCTACAGCTCCTGGTCCTTTCCCTGGTGGGGGTCAGAAGGCCTGCAGACTCCGGCTTCGTGTTCACGGAAGACCTACTTTGACCTTTCAGGTTATATACAAACAAGGATCCACGTGCAGTCACTGCGTGGTGTGGTGCATCTCAAACGAGGGTTTGGTTAATGTCAGATACCTGGAGCACAGCACATCTTCCCTAATCCTATCTGGATGTTTCTTCATGCTTTCGATGTGATCAAAAGCCTCGACCAAATGGAAGTTTCCAGGCCCCTCTGGACTGGTGTGAGGTGCAGCCCCCTCCAATCTGGCCCCAGCCTCTCCAACAGTGGCTCCTGCACCAGCCATGTTGGCCTCGCCTGGAAACTTGTTAGAATGCAGAGTCTCAGGCCCTATCCCGGACATGCTGACCCAGAATCTGCATTCTAAAAGATCCTCAGGGATTGTTTTTGGACATTAATATGTGAGAAGCTCTTTCTTGTAGCGTAGATCCCAAATCCCCCTGCCAAGCCCAGACACATTGGTTCAGTCATTGATCAATAAAATGTTTGGAAAGTGAATTGATCAGTAAAATGTTTGGTAAGTGAATTCCAGTTCTGGCACCTTCCATTGCCAGAGCCTGACATCAGGGGCGAGTCCAGTGTTCTCCGGAGAACCGTTCACGCAGCCGCTGGGCTCCATTCCGGAGGGTCAGCACTCCCCTGGTCAAGACAGACCTGGTATCCATCTCTCAAGGTGGCCAGCCTGTCCTGGCTGTAACCAAGACGCCCCCTCTGAGGGGGTTGCAGTGAGCTGAAAGACTTAACTGTGAGAAAGCCAGGGCACGCCCCTGACCCCAGCTCAGGCCCCTCCCCCTAACAGACTCGCTTAGACACACGCAGGGCCCAGGCTGTGTCTCAGAAGGTGACTCACGGGCACTCCCTCCTCCAGGGTCTCTTCCTAGGAGGAGACTGGAAAGGGGAGAAGTGTCTCAGCTCAAAACCTGGGAACGCACCTGTGGACACAGCTGGGCTGAGGGACTGCCAGGGTCAGGTCTGGGGTTGGGGCTGGGATTCTAGGTGGCCTGCCTGTGCCAGCTTGGCAAACAGGGTGAGTCTCCAAGTCAGGTTCTCCTCTCCTTCCCAAGCCCCTGGGACACAGAGGGAGAAGGGCTGGCACCGACCACAGTTCCCCAGGGAGTTCTTGGGGGTGGGAGCCATTCAGACTAGCAGCCAACCATCACCCCTGGGCCCTGCCCCACCTGACCTCACTGGGGGACCACACCCCCCGAGGGCATGGGTGCAGACCAGGGAGGGAGTCACCTGCTTTCACAGAAGAGTGGCCAGAACTGAGACCCAGGCAGAGCCCGGACCACATTGGTTTGAGTGATCATGTGATCTGCCGCCGCCTCCTCAGCCCGCAACACCTGGGGCAGAAACTGTACGAGTGACAAGCAGGAGAGCCGCGGGCTAGAACAACATGTGGCCTTCAGGCAGGACCCTGGGGTTGAGATGACCACACTTGAGACTTGGGGCCCACTCGGTTTCTCTACCTGGGTAACTTCCTACCATCACTGACTGTCCTGGGCATCTGTTTATACCATAACCTCGAAAAGGGGGAAGTTACCCTGGGGATGCTCTGGGCAGGGCTGGCCAGGAGCTCACGAGGAGCCTTGGAAAGATGGACACTCCCCCTCCCTGCTCCCCTACAGACACCCAGTGTCCAGCTCCCCGACTCAGAACCCTTCCACGAGCTGGGCTGTCCTCTGGGCTGGACCCAGGCCCATTCTCCCACCTACCCTGGAGGGGAGCTGGGGGCCGGTGAGCAGTGCCTGACCGCAGGCTCGCTGGGACGTGGGAGCGAGCAGTGGAGTCCCCTGGGTCTGGGAGCGTCCCCCTAGCATTGCCCAACGGCTTCCCAGGCCCCAACAGGTGGTCAGGATCCAGAGCTGGGGGCAGCCTCAGGCAGCGGCCCCCACGCCCCTGCTTTCCGCCTTGATTAGCAGAAACATTCCTACATCTGTCACGGCAAGACAGCCTGCTCCCCGTCGTCAATCACCCAGGAAACGCAAACACATGCTGGCTGCACCCTGCCTTTCTTTCCATAAAGTCACAGGCACCCGCGGGGCGCCCTAACCGCACCCCAGAGCCAAGGGGACAGGTGTGTGGGAGAAGCCCCCCCAGACTGAGCTTCTGCCACAGCTGGGGAAGGTCTGAGTCACAGCTCTCCCTTCCCTCCTCTCACACACTCACACACTCAGGCTTACATGGAGCTGCCAGTAAAACACGGATGCACGCAGAGCCACGCCCACGGGCAGCTGTGCACACGGACACCCAGGCACACAGACCACTGACCACAGACCCACAGAGAGGGGGGCGAGTGCACACCCCCACTAGGCTGAGCTCCTGGCACGCAGCGATCTCAGCTCTCTGTGTCTGGCACGTAGTAGGTGCGCAGTGAGCTGCCCTTCGACATGAGTTTCAGGTGTGGTGCCCATGTCCTTTGTCCACTTCCACAGCCCCTCCCCACACTGGGATGTGAGTTCCGTATGGACAGGGACTTTCTCCCATTCACAGCTGTACCCCAGCATCCAGTACTGGGCTTAGCACTTAGTAGGTCCTTGGTAAACATTGGTTTGTTGAGTGAATGATTGGGCAGCCCCACGTCAGACCCCGCCCTGCCCACGGTCCTGCAGTCCCCACCCTCATCCCCCAAGCACGCCCCCCAAGGAGCTGCCTGATTCTCCAGGAGAACAGACAGATGTGACCACAGAGTCCTCCCAGGACCCAGGGTGCACCAGCCCCTCCTCTGTCACCTGGCTGGGAGTTGCCACCGTCTGACCCACACAACCCTCCATCCTCAACTCCCCGGCCTGCCCCTGACACCCTCCTAGGACACGGCCCTGCCCACCGCGCCTCCTGGCCCTGGCTGAACTCACTTCCTCTGCAGCCTGACCCAGCTGTTGCAGGAGAGCCTGCCTCCAGGTCAGGTCCACTCCTACCTTCTCCTTCAAGGCGTCCTCCCCCGTCACCCCAGGCCACGCCAGTCCCTCCCTCCAGCTCCAAACTCCCCTGGACCTGTGTGGGGAGCAGGACCCTCAGTCTCCGTCTCAGGGCCGAGGCGAAGAGGCAATGACAGCACAGGGTACAGAAGACGGGACGTGACAACGCGGGCGGTGGTGGAGGCCCCAAGGAGGGGCGCCCGGCAGAGACGGCTCCCTCAGGTTACTCTGGCTCTTCCTGTGGCCGGCGCGCACGTCAGCGGGCACCACCACACCTCCCACTTCTTCCCACCTTTGCCCACATCCTGCCCTCCAGCCATGCACCCACACTCCTAACACCCCTTCTCCTTCTCTCATTCCTGGGTGCCTTTGCTCATGCCAGTCCAACCCCTCCTCCCTTACCCATTCGCTGAATGCCCACCCTCGCCCCCAAAGCCAGTACCCCCATCCCTGCCCCCTCCACCCTTTGGCAAAGTTGGAGACGGAGCTCCTTGAGGTTTCCACGGCCTCCCTG
>PVJI01022882.1:0-24490 GCA_004026765.1 Micronycteris hirsuta
TTCAGAGCAGGCCTCGTGGAGAAAGTACATTTGAACGAAGACTTGAAATAGGTGAAGGAGCTGGCGCTGCAGATTATCTAAAGAAGATGTTGTTTCCTAGGAAAGTCCCTGAGGTGGCAGCATTTCTGGGATGCTCGGGGAACAGCAAGGAGGCTGGAGTGGCTGCGGTGGAGTGAGCAAGGACCAGGGCCGGGGCAACAGAGAACTAAGGAGATGGGGCCGGGCCATCATTGGGGGGCGTGTAGGCCAGGGAGTGGGCTTTGGCTTTTACTCTGGTGCAGTGGGGGCCACCGCAGGGTTGGGCCAGAGGAGCGGCACAATCGGACCTGACTTTTTGAAAGCCAGGCTATGCCAAGGACAGTTCTGCCTAATTAAGCATTTCATATTTCTATTAATTAAGGGTTACTATTTACATTATACATGTCGATTCTCATGCAATTCAGATATGGTGTACGACGTTTCATTTTCTGCTGCTCCAAGCTTTACAGGAAGATGGGAAAATTGCGGACATACAGACAGACAGACGGTCAGGGTAGGGCAGAGGGGGGTTTAGAAATCAAGCCATGAGAGTGTGCCTGGTTTGTCTGAAGTCACACAGCCAAGGCAGAGACAAAGCCATGCCGGGGTCAGACTGTCTCCTGTCCCCTTCCACTAACCGACCCCAGGATGTCCCACAACGGCGTTATTTAATTATTTTTTAATCAGATCTTTACTATCACTTTCATAATAAGTAGATACAAACAATACAAAAGAAACAATCAAAGAGCAAACAGTGGGTGTGAGGACTGTTCACAGGTGCTCACAGCAGTTAAGGTTCACAGCCTGCACTCTTCTTCCAATGGATGGCAGCCTCCCAAGGCCCTTGAAGAATCTTCCTGAAGCTCCTGGATGTCTGGCTGCCGTCCAGGCAACCTGCTAGGGCTGGACTGCTACTCGAAGACAAGCGTGGGAAATGAAGTAGGCAGGGGTACAAAGGCTCCCCACAGTCAGTGTCGTGACCTCCAGAGCCCTGCACCCCTCTGTGAACGGGATGTTCCCCGCTGGGAAGTCCTGTGAGGAGCGATAGTGTTCTTCAGCTCCGTAAAGGGGCGAGGCTGTGATTTGGGAGAGGAGCCCTTTCTCTGGAGGGGCGCCCTTTAACCCTGAGGCATTTGCCACCTCTCTGTGAGAGCGCAGCTGACAGTTACCTGTTGGAACAAAGCTTTTGCAGTTGAGAATGTGATGAACTCAGTCAACAAGGAACACTAAACAAAAACTGTCCGACATGTGTCTGGAAATCTACAGGAAGTAGCCATTTCTATGTGATCCTCACCTGAGCCTTTTAGATTTCTAGAAACAGTATGTCTTTCTTGGCTTTCCTCGTGAAGAGGACTTGAATAAATGAAAGTAGCTCTGTTTAATACCTGGCTAATACTCTGAAGGTCAGAACAATCCGTGGCGAATTCCCGAAAATCGTGTTTGCAGACGTTAAGGTTCTTGGATGCAGGGCACGAATACCGTTCTGAAGACTCTCAGGGAACTCGGCGTGTTGCTGGGTGAGCGAGGGTCCACACACTGTCCCCTCTGACCCCAGTCTGCTCTGCGTTTCCAGGAAGGACTACTCAGGGGAGTACACCATCTACCTGATCCCTTGCACCGTGCAGCCCACACAGCCGTGGGTGGACCCGGGAGAGAAGTCTCTGGCCTGCACGGCGCATGCCCCGGAAAGGTAGGGAAATACAGTCCGTCCTCATTGGTTATGAATTCACTTACTGGCTAACACTTATTTGTAACCCCCAAACCAGTCTGGGGGTGACATCATGGTCATGTGCGAACATGCACAGTGACAGAACACTGAGTCCCCAACACCCACGTGCCCGGCTCGGGCTGAGCGGGGCAGCGCTCTGCTGTCTTGCTTCAGCTCTTGTAATGTAATGTAAACAAGTATCCTTTCACGGTCTACTTAGTGTCACAGGTTTTGCATTTTCGTGCTCTTTGTTGGTGATCTCCTTGTTTAAAATGGGCCCTGGGTGTAGAGCCGAAGTGTCATCGAGTGTTCCTAAGCACGAGCAGGCTGAAACGTGCCTGGTAGTGTCAGGTGTGAGTTTTAGTGCCGCTGCCGTGAGTTCCATGATAGGGAATCGACCGTGTGTATTAAATGAGAGGTCTTTAGACAGAAACATACATAGAACAAGGTTAGGTGTCGATCAGTTGATGAGAATGTTGGGACCAGAGGCTGCAGGAACCCTCTCCTGTATTTCCCCAGGAGCAGCGGTTCAGTACTCACTAATTCAGTGTCCTTAACTCCCACGAATAAAGAGAAGACACGATGCATCAGCCCGTACTCACCTCAGACCTGAGATTGAGTTGTACCAGTGTTCATTCATTCAACCAGTATTTAGTCTGCTCTTACTATGTGCTTTCCACTGGTCTAGATGTGGAAATTTCAGCAGAGGATTAAAGTCACCTCTGCTCTCTGGCAGTTTATAGTCTAATGCCACCCTTCTAGGAGCAGAGCGAAGTGAATTGAAAACATTTCTTCTTTTAAAAAAATGATTGTATTTATTTATTTTTAGAGAGGGAAAGGGAGGGAGAGAAACATCAATGTGTGGTTGCCTCTCACGCACCCCCCACTGGGGACCTAGCCCACAACCCAGGCCTGTGCCCTGACTGGGAATTGAACCAGCAACCCTTTGGTTTGTAGGCCAGCACTCAATCCACTGAGCCACACCAGCCAGGGCTGAAAACATTTTTGAAGACAGAATGTTATGTTACTACTAAGAGCAGATAATTTGGAATGGCTTTCGAATTAAGAGGCCAATAAGCTATTGGATTTGGCGACCTAGATGTCAATGAGAATCTTGACAAAGGGCAGGTTCAGTGAACTCAGGGAAATAAAGCCTGATTAGAGCAGGTTCGAGGGAAAGGCAAGAAAGTGGGGGCAACAGGGATAAACGGTGTATAAGAGTTTTGTTTAAAGGTGGTCAGAGGACAAGAGCAGTGGCTAGAAATATGAGGGGTCAAAGAAGGTTTTATTTGTTTGTGTTTTAGGTTAAAAAATATTTCAGGAAGATTGTATGCTGGTGCAAATAACCCTCTTGGTCTGTGATGGGAAATTTGATGATACTGCAAGAAAGGGAAAATCTGCAGAGCCGAGTTCTTGAGTGGGGGATGGGGGGAAGACCCAGGACAGGGCAGAGAGAGGCCATGCACTGAAAGAGGAAGGCAGCAGGGTCTATGGAGACAGGTGAAGGGGGACTTAGGAGACTGGGAGGGTAAGGATGACAAAGTAGATATTTGATTGAATCTACTTTCTCTGAAATGAGAAGCCAAGCAGTAGCTGGAAGTGAGGAGTACGGAGGTCTGAGGAGAGAGGAGGCAGTGGTACAGTCGTCTCAGAGAGCGGGGAAGTGAGTACACCGGAGGGTGTCGGCAGCAGCAGACTGGGCAGTGCTGAGGGCCCAGGAGGCTTGTTTTTAAATTGCCATATTATTGATGTGCGATAAACTGCACACGGAGTACCCACAATCTGAGAAACTTCCACATACAGCTGACCCTGAACAACACTCATTTGAACTGCACAGGTCCACTTATATGTGGATGTTTTTCCATAAATACTGTGAATTTATTTTCTTAATAACATTTTCTTTTCTCCACCTTACCTGATTGCAAGAATACAGTGTATAATATACAAAACATACAAAATATGTGTTAATCGACATTGTGTTTTTGATAAGGCTTCCAGTCAACAGTAGGCTATTAGTAAGTTTTGGGGGAGTCAAAAGTTATATGCAGATTTTCAACTGTGGGGAGGTCAGGGCCCCCCATATTGTTCAAAGGTCAACTGTATATACCCTTGTGAAACCTCACCACAGTTAGGATAGTGAATATATCAACTTCCTCCAAAAGTTTCTTCATGCTCCTCTGTACTCCCTCCCTCCTGTCCCACCCCTAACCGCCCCTTTCCCCAGGATGCCCTGGCCTGCTCTCTGCCACCACAGGCTAATTTGTACTTACGGAAAGTTATGTGAATGGTGTGCGACAGCACACGTTGCTCCTCTCTGGCTTCCTTCACTCAGCGTGATGACTTCGATTCATTCGTGTTTTTGTGCGTCAGTGCCGTGTCCGTTATTGTGGGCTGCACTCCAGGTGCGGATGTGCTATAGTTTGTCTACTTATGGGCTGATGGACATCTGGGTTGTTTCCAGTTTAGGGCAATGATAAATAAAGCTGGTATATATGTGCCTTTATATGGACATATGCTTTTTTTTTTTTTAAAGATTTTATTTATTTTTAGACAGAAGGGAAGGGAGAGAGAATGAGAGGGAGAGAAACAGCAATGTATGGTTGCCTCTCACATGGCCCTCACTGGGGACCTGGCCTGCAACCCAGGTATGTGATCCGACTGGGAATCGAACTGGGACCCTTTGGTTCCCAGCCCGCGCTCAATCCACTGAGCTCACCAGCCAGGGCTGGACATATGCTTTTTACTTTTTATTTTCTTGTGTAAATACCTAGTAATGGAATGGCTGGATCCTGTATGTTTAACGGTTTAGGAAACTGCCAAACTGTTTCCTGAAGAGTTTGCAAATACATAACGGTGTGTGTACATTCCCATCATGGGTGTGTCAGCGTACCAGTGCTTCTGCATCCCGGTACACGGGGTCAGGAAGGTCCCGATGTGGTGGCAGAGTTAATGGGGGGCGGGGTGGGAAGAAGAGGAGAGCTAAGAAGATAGGAGGTGCTAATTAGGGAAGTGAGGAGTCTGAGACTGATTCATAAGTGAATCCACATTTGCATAGATTGGCATAGCTGTAGTTTATTTCTCACTACATTAAGGTATTCATTGTATGAATATCCCACAATATATTTGGCCACTCTTTTTGCCTAATAATTCCTGATTCTCTCTATTACAAAGAATATTATATGTGCCTTTTAGTGTATATGTGAAAGAAGAGTTTCTCCAGGGTAGGTATTGGATTTTTTTTAAAGACAGACAGGAACAGTGGTTTGAAAATAGCAAAAGGAGCAAAAAAGGCACCAGCCTTTCTGTAGGCTCAGGCTGCGTGGGTGAGGGATGCTGCGGGGGGAGTGCTGTTGAGTAGACTGAGGCCTCAGAGTTGGAAATCTTCCCCATTATTCCCAGAGTGGCTTTCTCCCTGGGCCCAAACTTGCTTTTGATCATCTATATGGCTCTATATGGATGCAAGAGAAGTATAAGCCAGAAAATAATAAAGACAGACTCGGGGAATTCGGACTTAATTCAAAAGAATTATATTTCATATTATGCCTAATTTTGTGAGGTGTGTCATATATTCTAACCTTAAATCATCACCATCACCATCTCAAGTCCATTATTCATTCTACTTAATCAAGAAATAGTTACTGAACGTCCTATGTGCCAGGCACTATGTGGATACTGGTAATGCCAATATTAACAAGAAAAACTTGTTTCCCTGAGTCAAATATATGAGTTCTTGGTACAGCTAATGGTCCTATCAAAATTGTTGAAGCAAGTCAGCTATGGTTTGTGCGGGTTTCTCCTGCACCCAAGTTCCGTCTTCACCCCTCTCAAATCTACCCACTGGAGCACCTTTGATTAAAAAGTAAAGAATGGTCAGATGGACTCTATTGGAAGGTTAAAGCAATGAAATTATCACTCATGCATTATTCTTAACAAATACATGTGTCCGGAGCTTGGCTAGCATTGAAGATGCAATGGTGAGCAAATAGGTATGGGCCATGACTATGGAACCTGTAATAGGTAAGGCAGATTTTGATCAGGCTGATCAGGCTGATCAGGCTGAAGCAGATTTGACAGTGAAACATTTCAACAAAATATCAAACCATGCTGCGTACTATGGCAGTACTGAGTACAGTGTAAGGAGAGCAAATGATAAGGGGTCTGGCCTAGCCTGGAGGGGAAGAGAAAGAGGGTAGGCAATATAGAGAAAGTGGTGTTTGAGTTGAGATCTAACTAAGTTAACTAAGCAAAGGAGTGTGGTTAAAGGGGGGAAGAATGTTCCAGCAGAATGTACAGCAAGGTCTGAGTCAGGAAACTTTAAATTCATTCCCACGAATCTCAAATTGGCCCTCAGAGCTTCCCAGGAAAGTACAATGGTTCCCTAACCAATGATTTCATTCTCTCTTCTCAAGTATGTTATTTCTTCGCCTTCCCACTGAAACTTGCTACATCTCCAATCCTCACTCTCAGCTGATTACGTTCTGTCCTGTTTTACCAAGGAGACAGAAGAAATCAGAAGATAACTCACACAAGCCCCTACCATTGTATCTACCCGCCTTCCTGGGTCTGAGTCCTTACACACCTGTCAGTGAGAATGAACAGTCCTGGTCCCAATTCAAAGGCAGCCACTCCCCTCATACACTGGGACTGCAGCCCTCTTGTCCACTTTATAAAGAACATCTCACGAGAAATTCTTCCTTCTCTGTGAATCACTTCAACCAGCATAAAAAAAATGCACATTCTCCCAGCTTTCAAAAAAAAAATCCATTCTTAATTGCATTTCTCCCTTTACACCCTTTTTACATCCTTTTTTCTCCTTCCTTTTCCTTTAAGATGTCGCTAAAGGGTTGCCTAGATTTCCAATTTCCAATTTTGTGCTTTCTGTCATCTCTTAAGCCCGTTTTAATCAGCCTTCTGCTCACAGCCTTCAGCTCAGCTCACACTTACCAAGGTCACCAGTGACTAGGTCAGGGGTTGAGTCTCAGTCTCCACTATTGTGACGCCTGCGCAGCAGTGAGCGGCTGTACGGCCCTCTCCTAGGAGCACTTTCTTCAATCAGCTAGAATATCATTCTCTGGAGCTTTTTTCTCTACCTCACCAGCTTTTCTTCACTGTTGGCTCTGCTGGTTCCTTCTCTTGATCATCGTCTGAATTTCGAGTGCCCTGCCTCATGCTTAAACAGTCTCTCTTCTCTCTCTTTTCACTTCCATTCATCATTCATTCTCATGGTTTTAAATACAAAGGAGCACCTTTGGCCCAGATCTTACCTCTCAAATTCAAACTTATACATCAGCTGGACTACTCAGCATCTCCACTTGGCTCTCTTATAGGCCTTTCAGGCTGAGCAGGCCTGGCACTGAATCCTTCATCTTCTCCCAGGAAATCTCTTCCTCTTGCCATTCTCCCATCTCAGGTAAGGGCAACTCCCACCTTCTAGGTCGGGGATGGCAAACTGTGCCCCATTGGCCAACTCCATCCCATTGCCTGGTTTTGTAAGTCAATTTTATTTTGGAACACACTCACATTCATTCATTTCCATATCGTCTGTGGCTGCTTTCATGTTATAAAAACAGAATGGAGTAGTTGCAACAGAGACCATAGCACCACAAAGTCTAAAATATTTACTATTTGGCCACTTAAAAAAAATCTTTGCTAATGCTTTTTCTAATTCTTTTTATTTTAAATCCTCACCTGAGGACATGTTTATTGATTTAGAGAGAGGAGAAGGGAGGGAGAGAGGGCAGGAGAAAAACATCTATGGAAGAGAGAAACATTGATCTGTTGCCTTCTCCTGTGCATCCTGACCAGGATGAACCCACAAACTAGGCATGTGCCCTGACTGGGAATCGAACCTGCAAACTTTCAGTTTATGGGACAACACTCTGACCAACTGAGCCATATCAGCCACGGCTCATCCAAATTCTTAAAAACTTCCTTGACTCCTCTCTTACTGTGGGACTCTTCAACCCCACATCTAGTCTGTCCCCTAAGCATATAGACTTCCCCTATAAAATACATTAATCAAGTCATTTTCATGGCTATTGGCAGCTGCCCTGGTCAGAACCACTGCCGTCCCTTACCTGGATTACCACATTGGCTTCCCTGCTTCCTCCCTCCAGTCTGGTCACAACACAGAAGATCCCACTCCCTTTCTCACAACCCTTCCACACTTAATTAAAACCTAGAGTCCTTCCCATATGAGCTACGGCTAATGTGGCCTCTGGTTACCTCTCTGGTCTCAGCTCCCTCGTTTGCTTTATTCCAGCCATTCTAGCTAATTGGCCATTCTTCTAATATCTGGCACACTTATTGCCCCAAACCTTTGCTCTTACTGTTTCTTGTGCCTGGAAAGCTTTCTGCCACTAGCACATGACTTACTCCCTTCCTCCTTCAAGCTTTTGCATTAATGTTTTCCTCCCACTGAGGCCTCCATGACTACCATATTTCAAATTTCTAACTGAACTTCTCCTAGCTTAATTTTCCTCCTAATGACCTGTTACCTTCTAGTGTACTACATTATTTTTTAACTCATTTTGTTTATTAACTATATATTCCTGTTAGGAGTAACCTCCCTGAGGACTTTGTTCACAGATGAATTCGCATCACGAGAACAATGTCTCATATAACGAAAGCTCGGTGAACATTCATTGAATACATGAGCCCCAAGGCAGTAGAGAATATGCAAGAGAGAATCTAAAGAAAGCTCGTCTGACCGGAGGAGCACTTACCTGGCAGACTCAAAGAAAGAAGGAGCATGTTTAAAAGATTGAGAAAGAAGTCCAGGAAGGTTGGAGTAAGGGGAGGCAAGAGTGTTTGTCTAGTGATGTACTAAAGAGTAGGACACAGGATGAATAAGTTTTGATCAGGTTGAAGGAATCAGTCTCCGAGCATGTGGACTTGGGGAGGAGGCGTCCAGGCCAGGCACATGGCAGTGATTCCTTTAGCAACCAAAGAGCAATCACAAGGGCCTGTAGATGAATGAGATTATTCCTGTTCAAAAGAGCAGATTAACCTCATAATGACCCAAACTAATAAAGTTCCTCTCCTATATACATCTCCTTATTCAGTAAATAAGCACCTACAACAAAGCATCGTTCACAATCCTGAGAAGGGCAGGAAGGGGAGGGCAGCTCGAGTGACCTTTGCAAAGTTGACCCACACTCAAGGAGCTCTTGTTTCTCCCACATTTAGATTCCTGATACCCATTGCGTTCCAGCAGACCAACCGCCCCGTACCAGTTGTGTATTCTCTCAATACTGAATTTCAGCTCTGCAATAATGAGAAAGTGTTTCTCATGGATCCCAACACATCTGATATGTCGCTGGCAGAAATGGATTACAAGGGAGCCTTCTCAAAGGGTGAGTTGTTTCCTTCGCCTGTACAGAGATGTGGCTGGATTTGAGAGGTTTTCAGATAAGCCCCTGGACTAGCCTCTCTGTTTATCAGCTGTCAGCCAACGTTCCAGTGAAGATTCCCCCGGGGCTGATGTCAGGACAGCCAACGTTTAGTCACGGGGCAGACCCATATTCTTCCTTCCTGTCGTTTCGCTGTAAGATCACATACACAGTATAGGTATTGGCACTGTGGAAAAGCACGGAAGACTGGGTTTCCAGCCAGATTCGAACGTACTAGCTTTGGGTCAGCTGCTTTATCTCTCAGTTCCTCAGACAGATTGCAGCATGACCCTCACAGCCTACTAGCCACAAAGGTGTGCCAAACGTGTATGTACTTTTCAACACGCTTTCTCAACATGAAATGCTTCCTCTGCCCCCTCCTTGCCCCAGACATGGTTCCCTACACATTTCTAAAGGCTAGCTCTGTCTTCTCCTTCACAGCTCCACTTCACTCTTGATCTCTTTGACTTGACCTCGGGTGGTGAACACCCGGTACAATGTACAGATGATGTATTATAGAAATGTACACCTGAAACGTATATAATTGTATTAACCGGTATCACCCCCAATAAATTCAATTAGGAAAAATGTTTATGTCCTCAAAGAGCCTCTTTGACCACACCAGACACTCCAACATAGGCCGTATTAATCACTTTCACAGCACACTATTCATTTCTTATAGTACTTATCAATTTTTAATATTTTATAAAATAGAATATTATTTTACTTATTTATCGCCTTTCTCTACCAGTTGACTATAAGTTCCTTGAGAATAGAGATTGTGATTAAATGTCAAATTTGCTCACCATACCACCAGTGCCTGGGTGCTCAGTAAATATTTGTTGAATGAATAAATTAATTTTAAGATCTGCCTTTCCTGTCTCAATTACTCCTCTTGCCTTTTTCTTACTTTTAATCTTCTCTTCATATCTGAGTTTTATCTCTTAGCCTAAAAACACATTCAAATCCTGCCTGTAATAGGAGAAAACAGAAATTCTCAACCCTACCTCCTCTTTAAACTTCAGCCCATTTTCTCCTTTTCTTTTCGTTGAAGATATCCCTAAAGGAGTGGTGAGCATACACTGTCTCAGTGGCCTTTCTTCACAATCCCTCCTCCCTTGTCCGGCCACCTACTGCAGGAGGGGTTTGTCCCACCAGAGCTCAGAACTCTGTCTTGTTGATGACACCAAATCCATGGATTTTGACATGTTTTTCCTACTTGGTTTCCTTTGCACCAGCCTCACCTGACACCATCTTGCCTCTCCAACCACTTCTCACTCTCCTGCCCTGGGACTCCATTCTCTACCCTTTGTCGTTGCCCCAGGTCCCAGGCTTGGCTCCTTCTGTTCTCACTCCAGCGCTACCTCTGGCCATTCCCATGGCCTGTCCCATCCATTTACGCTGAACCTCCTAGACTCCTCCTACTCCACAGCCATTCCATAACAGTCACCTTATCCCTAATCGCTCATTTCCACACGCAGTCCGGAACTACCGAGCCTCTCCAGTGGTGTCTTTCAGACACCCGGAGATGTTTCGAACTGGACTTACCTCTCTCCAGATGTGTTTCTCCCATACCTGCTGCCCCACTGACTGCATCTCCACACTCCAGGCACCCCAGGAAAAAGTCTTAGGGTTATCCGTTACTTCTTCACCTCCCACATCCCATCCGTCATTAAGGTGAATGGAATCCAACTCCTAGACATGTCTTGAATCCATCCCCTTGCCTCACAGCTACACTTTAGATACCTATCACTGGAGCATTAAAATAGCCCCTATCTGATCTCTGTGACTCTAGTCTCTTTGTCTTTCCTCCATTCTCTGTTTTCTAAGCCCAGCTGTGTTGATATTACGCCCCTGCTTAAAGCCTTCCAGTGTTACCTGTTACTTACATAGTTAAGTCCGGAATCCTCAGCATCGGTAGTCCATCTTCACAGGAGTCTCTTCTGGTAGAGCCTCTGCACATCCTCCAGTCCAGTCACACTGACCTACCACAGAGTACATGCTCTGGGCAGGCATTTAGAGCAGATGCATACGTGCTCAACTCCTCTGCCTCATGTCACAGATAGGGAAACTTGGACAAATTATTTTAAATGGGGATAGTAATTGAACCTATCTCCGTGGGCTCATGGGAGGGTTAAGTAGGGTAGTATAGGTGAAGAACTTGTTGCCATAGCAGGCACTAAGGAAACAGTAGCTACACCAGGACTCTTGCCCTTCCAGCATTCGGTACTTTGTACTGGAGTGTCCTTTACCTGGGATGCTCTCCCTGCCTCTTCCTTCCATCACAAATGCTCTGACAAATGCCTACTCATGGTTCAGGATTCTGTTCAAATATTGCCTCCTTCCATACCTCGCCCCAGGCAGATTTCTGTGTGCAACTACATGCTTATTTGACATTGTGTGCCTTCCTCTATTGTTGATAACAGCAGAGTATTGTGGTGGTTAATAGCATGGGCTTTGGAGCCAGAGTACCTTGACTTTGAATCCCACCTTTACCATTTACTAGCTTCGTGACCTTCAACAAGTCACTTAACCTCTCAGTGCCTTGATTTCAGCATTTGTGGAATTGTTAGTACTACATGAGTTCTTGCATGGGAAGGCCTTGATATAGTACCAAGCAAGTAGTGTGCGTTTGGTAAGTGGTAGCTATGTTTTTTTAATCCTCACCCAAGGACACTTTTTTCATTGCGTTTAGACAGAGAGGTGGGGAGAGGGGGGCAGAGAGACAGAGAGAGAAACATTGATTAGTTGCCTCCTGTACACTCCGTGGCTGGAAATCGAACTCGCAACCTTCCAGTGTACAGAACGAAGTTCCAGCCAACTGAGCCACACTGGTCATTTTTAGCAATTATTTAGCTATTATTTCTGCCCTCTCAGCTGCCTTCACAGTCACCTTTGTATCCCCTACATATAACAAACTGCACACCTTAAATATTTGATATGCATTGAATAAAAGAAGCAATAAATAAATATTTTAGGGGCATATGGATGCATAGAGCTCTTCATAGAGACGTACTTTTGATGCGACCGGAGTGTGTTAAATCCTTTTGCCGTTGACTTTACTTTCTCTTTAATCCTAAATTCTGACCTAATGAATGCCTCTCAATCTTTCCAGGTCAAATCCTTTATGGCCGAGTGCTTTGGAATCCAGAACAAAACCTTAATTCTGCTTACAAACTCCAGCTGGAGAAAGTCTATCTCTGTACCGGCAAGGATGGCTATGTGCCTTTCTTCGACCCCACGGGGACCATCTACAGCGAAGGACCACAGTACGGGTGCATTCAGCCGAACAGACACCTGAAACACAGGTTCTTGCTGCTGGTATGTCACTGCGGTGTTAACAAGCCGATGCTCAAGTAGGCTTTCTCGGCTATGAATTCCGCCTGAAGCCGATAGAACCCAGCCCCACTCCATGGTTTTATCTATATATTTGTTGTTTGCTTCTCTCCGATCGGCTGAATGCTAGCACATATAACCAAATCTGATGGCTACGGTGGGCGACCAGACAAGCTATTTCTTATGTCCCAGGAAAAGGAAAGTCCAGGCCAGTGTTTCTCAAAGCGTGTTCCAGAGACCCCTGAATATCCTCAGTTCTCTTTCAGGGAGTCCTCAAGGTGAAAACTGCTTTCCTAGCAGTTTGATGACGCCTGCCTTTGTCACACTCACTCCTGAGTGTAGACAGCATGGAAGGTTTATGGATATGGTTTCAGGTCCCGCATTGTAACTAATCTTTAAAAAATACCACTTATTAACTTATTGATAAAAGTTATTGATGAAAGCTATAAAAACATTCTTCCCTTTCCCAACCTCATAGCTGTGTGAGGTCATTTTCTTTATATACTTCAGCCTAAACAACATATCACAACTGATTGAGTAGAGAAGTTAGGAGAATCTAGTTCTTTTCCAGAGATCTTACAAAAATATAAAATAATGCCAGCTCTCTTACACAGAGGTGGGGGTGAATGTAGGTATTTTCTCTAAAAAAAGGCGTTACTTACATTAATATGTAATAGGCTTTCCATTGCCATTTTAAAATGAATTCATAAAAATGCTTTTAAATTTTTGGTGTTAGTTTTAATATAGCAAATACTGATAGATATAAACCACATAAACAAAAGACTTCTGGGATCCTTGGTTTTTAAGTGTGTTAAGGGTCCTGAGACGAAATAGCTTGAGAATTATTTGTCCAGGCTGCTCCCCTCTGTGCTTTGAGATCGCGGAGGCCATCGAGTGCCTCCCTTGAAGAGGACAGTGGGCGCCCAGAGGCGGCGGGCGACCTGGGGAGAGGGCTCCTGCCGCATACTCTCCCGACAACCCGAGGCAGGCGTTCCTCCCAGTGACTGCTCCGTGCCAGTTCAGCGGTTCCATCTCGCTAAACCTTTTTTCTTTTTCTGAAAATCTAGGACCGCAGTCAGCCAGAGGTGACTGATAAGTACTTCCATGACGTGCCCTTTGAGGCCCACTTTGCTTCCGAATTGCCTGATTTCCACGTGGTCAGTAGCATGCCTGGTGTGGACGGATTTACTCTGAAAGTGGACGCGCTCTACAAGGTGAGTGTGGGGAGAAGCGAAGACGGATAGGGCCAAGCCCACTTGAAGGGTTGCAAAGAGGAAGACCTCATCTCTGGACTGTCAGTTTGTTCACGTAGCATCTTGCTGGCACATCGTTTTTATTGTGTTTAAGTTTACCATTCACCCAAAATTTTCGCCATCTATCTCCAGTACAACAAAGCAATGATAAAATTATTTAATTTGCATGTAGTCTCATACTGTGTGCATCTGGGTGCATCTAGTTTTTCCTAATTTTTTATATTGCCTGCCTTTTTGGCTCTGTTTTCACAAGCATGTGGAAAACATTTAACAAAATAATAAATACAATACAAAAATTTAGAATGGCAAGAATTACTAGTATTTGATGAGCAAAAATACTCTAAGTCCCAGTAATAAACATGAATTCCCAAGATCAAATTCCCCTTTTCTCTCTGTGCAAATATAACCTTAGATTTCAGAACTATTGTCACTCTTTTGAAGTCAGTTCAAAACCATGCAGGGTTTCAGTGGGGGCAGATGACATGGCAATAAAATACTTGATGATATAACCGCTCAGGGGATGACCCAGGAAGTATTCAGATTTAGCAAATTTTTGTCAGGTACCTGCTTATTATGCACAGAGTAAGTGTTTACTGAATATTTGTTGAATGACTCTATTTTAATTAAAGTTCAGCAATAAATAGTGAATTAACCCTGACTGGTATAGCTCAGTCGGTTGGGCATCATCCCGTAAAGCCGAAGGTCACAGGTTTGATTCCTAGTCAGGCCATATGCCTGCGTTGTGGGTTCGGTCCCAGGTCAGGGCACATATGACAACAGATCGATATTCCTCTCTTACATTAATGTTTCCTTTCTTCTCTTTCTCTCTCCCTCCCCCCTCTCTAAAAATAAATAGATTTTTTTAATAAATAAATAAATAAACAGTAAATTAGCATAACAAACAGTTAAGGTCACTGGGAATAAATGTGGTTACAAATACCCTTACTTCCCTGCTGTCAAGAAAGGCCAACAAATCATAAGCATTTACCTAGCTAAAGAGACGACGAAAAATAAATTTTTAGGACTATCCTATACACAGATAGAAAAAGAGAAGAGGCTGAAGAGCTGGACAGAGATCACCCTAATTTAGAAATAAGAGGTATCAAGGCTTGCGGTAGCAGCTGCCTGTCCATTTTCTTTTGTCAGAGGCCGACTGTGGGCAACAATGACATGCTCAGTTTATCTCCTGTTTTCCGCCTCCTGCAGGTGGAAGCAGGGCACCAGTGGTACCTCCAGGTCATCTACATCATTGGCCCTGACACCATCTCAGGACCCCGCGTCCAGCGCTCTCTCACGGCCCCTCTGAAGCGCCACCGAAGGGACCTAGTGGACCCTAGTGGCCGGCTGACCCTTGATGATTCCCTCATCTATGACAATGAAGGGGACCAAGTCAAGAACGGCACCAATATGAAGTCCTTGAATCTGGAGATACAAGAGCCAGTTGTAGCTGCTTCTCTGTCCCAAACTGGGGCGTCTATTGGCAGTGCACTCGCTGCTATCATGCTTCTACTTCTGGTGCTTTTGGTGGCTTGTTTCATCACCAGGAAATGCCAGAAACAGAGGAAGAAACCACCTGCAGAGGACATTTTGGAGGAATACCCTCTGAATACCAAGCTGGATATGCCCAAGAGGAGCCCAGACAGGGCGGAGAAGAATGTGAACAGACAGTACTGCACCGTGCGGAACGTCAACATCCTGAGTGACGCCGAGGGGGCTTATGCATTCAAAGGTGCTAAAGTAAAAAAATTGAATCTGGAGGTCAGAGTTCACAACAATTTACAAGATGGAACAGAAGTTTAATGGAGGAGACTCATGTGTATTTTTTTTCTAAAGTCATTTTTATAAAACAGGGAAAATACTGGTATTTTTATAATCTTGCAGATTAAAAAGGGAAAACTATAGCTTTGAGCAGCAGAAGGCACACATCACTTGCATCAACTCACAACTGAGCTACCTCATTCAACAGAACCACTGAGATCCCCAGAGGACTGGAGTAGTTCTTCCTGTGGATCCCTTCAATGGTTTCAGTAGCTACAGTTGCTCTTCCTGGAAGACCGACCTTAGAGAGCAAGTGTTTTAGTATTGGGACGGGAGTTAAGACAATTTGGTTAGCCGATGCAGTTCAGAGGACTGAGGAATGAACAGGGCAGATTTTAGAAAGCGGGATTCGGGGCCTTTGGCTCCCCACCCTCTTCCAGCTTTGTTCTACTTGGGCTCTTCCTGGGCCTCTGGGCAGCAGAGTTCGAACTGCTGACATCCAGATTCCATTCAGCATTCTGCTATCAGCACTGTGGATGTATGTGCTCATTGTGCCCACTCAACAGCTTGCACTCTGTGGCCTCTAATTGTGCTTAGCATTTCCAGAGCTCTTTTCACCTGGGGGTGCAAAGTGCTCCAGACTATACACCTCTCTGTAACTCGCAGGGGGAATCAGGGGCCTCTCCTGTCAGACATCAGGCATGGCAGAAGCCTTCTCACGAAGGTGGGTTACAGGAACCCGGGGAAGGGAGGGGCCTGGCAAGCACCTCAGAGCACATCAGTGATGCATTGCACCCTAGGCCCGGAGAGGTGTCCTTGTGCCCCACTAGTGTGCGCTGCACCGAGGACGTGTGAAGACACCCTCTCGGTGGAAGGACACTGCGAAACTAGATCGGTGCGCCGCGGCCCTTTTCCATAGTGCCATGGATCTTAAAAAGCCTGCCACACTTCCTGCTACCCCAGGATTTGCCCAGTCCGATAATAGACAAGCCCATGTGCTTTCCTAGCTGTGGGGTTTTTATTGTCGAGGGTTTCAAGAAAATAAGCGATTCATTTGAATAAAGCAAATTAGGAGAAAACCCAAGCCAGAGTGAAATCAGTTAACAGATGCCTACCAATACTCATAGCAGATAAAATACTGGTACTCACAGCAGATAAAGGCACCATTCCTGGTACCGTATTTCAGGGATTTCTCCTTTGGGGGGTTCTTCTCTGGTAGCTCAGGCACTTATTTTACCGTATCAGCACATGACAAAGCCATAAACATATGGCTTTAAAATGATTTAGTGTTCAAATAGCAGCTTAACGATTTTTCACGTAGCGTGCACACAACTTGCTTTTGTGTTTCTTTTTGGTTCCTGTCTTAGGCAACAATGAAGTATGCGTGTCCTGTTGTTTGAACTGGAGACACCATCTTCAGGAGTAAGACACTGTCCCTGACGCATGGCATACCGCAATCACTGAGCAAATAGCAGAGCGTTCGCATTGTATCATGTTTGTATTAGAGAGATCCGAGCCCTTGGAGAACATTCCAAATTGGAAACACTTGGGGCCTAAAAGCTAGAAAGAATGAACTATGAAAAGTTTTAGGCAGCTCTACCAGCCTCCAAGCTTCTGGGGAGCAGGACCTGGTGAGCTGTGCCTTGGATTTCTCAGCAGTGCCTTGCACGTAACAAACACACCAGGAGTATTTGTTGAGTGAACAAATGACTGGCATGATGGGGGAGTTAGGAATAAATTTAGAAAGGGGAGGTGAGAGAGTATGTGGCAATATTACAAGGGAAAGTAGAGAATAAAACAAAAATTTGCTTCTATTTGGATTATGAAATAATCTCATTGGAACAAAGAAGCACCAGTTTACGTAGACGTGATCTGGCCATGGTCTTCAGGAGGAGTGGACAGACAAGCCACAGTCGTGTGTTAGTAGGAGGTGAGACTGTGACTTGGTCTCCGAGCAGGGCATCGAGAGGAATGTCTGGCTTAGCCTTCTGAGATGAGTGCAAAGTTTTAGGATAGGATGAATTGAGGGAGCCGGGAATTCCCAGAACCGGGAACTCCTGACTGGTCAGGCGCTACTTGAGACCAGCTCAGGCAGTTTGGGGCAGAACTTATGTATCTGCTTCGCAAACATCCGGAATCGGTGTCTCATGGCCAGAGAGCTCACCAGACGGGCACAGAATCTTGTGGGTTAATGCTAATTCTACAAGGACAGGAAGCCAATCACTTGAGCAACTTTGATTTGACCCATTATTTATAACCACTCCATGTGCCAGAAGGCTTACACATTAAAGCAAAGCTTTGCATTTGCTCAGATATTCTTCTTGCACATCCATTAGAACACAGTGGGAAGCCTGGACGGGAAGAGCACAGACAGGTGGCAGAATGAAGTTCCTTGGGGAAAGCGGTGGAGGCAGATCTCCAGACGCCCCTAGCAGCCTCCGCGTAGGAGGTCTTGCATGACCAGGGCAGCTTCCTGTGAGGACCCCGAGATAGTGAACTATCTGGGTGAAAGAAAAGCCCTTGCAATAGCCCCACCTCCCCTCCTCTCTGCCCTCCCCCGACACATACCTGTTACTGAATGTGGTGCTTCTCCAGTGTGTGACATTAGCACATAGAAAGTGGTAAAAGATGTGAACTTGAGATTGACTCCTTTGATACAGAATTTCTTATTTATGTTTTATACTTCATTTAGGGATCAGATCATTAGGTGACTGATGGGGGGTTATATTTCAGTCAAAACTCTGCTTTCAGTTTCTCTGACTTGCCCACTAAAGCCTGTGTGTGTTTTACTAACCTTTTATACCAGAACTCTAGGTAAGAAGGAACAAAACCCCTCAGGGGTTGCTATTTGCTATCACATGCTGGCTGGCCATGAAGGTTAAAAGGAAGAAGAGTCTGCGCTTTTTTTTTCTGACTATTATTATCCCCCAGGCCTTCTGAGAACTCCTGCAGATTCTCACTGGTGGACGGAAATGGCGTCGGATGTGTTTGCACAGTCTTAGGACAGCCTCGGTGTCCTGTAGGAGTTTCCGTTATTCTTGGCTACAACACACCTGCTCAGACCGAGCAAACCATTTGTGGTGCTGTCAACCTGATTTCTTGACTCTCAGATGATTTTTGTATTTCCAATGCCAATTTGTGTGTTACGAATTTCTGATTTCTCCGGTAGCATATGCCACTATATAAATTTGTATTAATAAATGACAGTCTGGTTGCATTTTTTTTTGCTATGTTCTTTTTAGATTATTCATCTCAAAAGACATTGCCATGGAAATGGAAAAAATTTTTTGCTATTTTGTGGCCCAGCGTCTGGAGAAAGCCCCTCCAAGGGGGTCGGATCTCAGACACATGGTAACTGTGCCAAGAGCAAGATTGAGGATAAATCACACAGCCCCAGACAATCACTGCTCTTTTCTTGCAGTCAGTTGAAACTCCAAGACAAGGAGGAATAATTAAAGTCTCCATGTGCAATGCAGTAAGATGATTATGCACACTACGTTACCATCCAGCTTTCTCAGGATGCTGGACCAGGTGTGAGAATGGCCATGTTCCTTTATGTACACACAAAGGTTTGTTACGTGTCCACAACACTCTGGGGACGACCAAAGCACCAAGCAATAGTTTATTGGCTTGTCAAGGGGAAATGGCAGTCAGAATGGGGCTGAGTCCAGGCAGTCTCGGAATTCTGCAAGCCTGTGCATTCGTGTGCCTTTTCCCGCTGTGGAATTGGTTTATATAAAAAAAAAATAGAAGTATTGCCAAGGATGGTGACCAGCAGGGCTCTGTTGGCACCTTTTCATGGAACATTAGCACACTCAGCAAGACTTGAGAAAGCATGTTTTCATAAAATCTGGAAAGGATGCCACAACCAAGCTTAGGATTTCCTTAGATGCTGCCAGGGACTTAACGTAAGCTCCACTTCCTCACAGTTGCCCCTTGCCTCACAGCTGGCTCTGAGCCTGGGAGTGTGTTTCTCTCGGGCCCATGGAGAAGCTGCATCAGTCACCAACCTATGAATTGGTAGGACTGGCTATGAAAATGCTCCTTGAGACCTGAAATTGAATCGCTATACTATTTAGGAAACTTGGGAGGAAGTGGCAGAAAATGAGTTCTCATATTGATTTTGCAATATCTCATGGATGAGGGTTCTAAAGAAATACTGGAAGCAGGAGAGGGGGACTATATGGAGATACCTCATTAGGTCCAACCCCATATGATTATTGACTTTGTATGTTAAAAATAGCCCTATATCAGTAGTTTTATATGTTTTAACCTAATATTAAGGTGCCAGTAAATGTTGACAAGTGTCTAAACCTGTAGAAAGCATTAGTGAGAATTTATTTGAGCCAAAATTTTGAGGACATGCCCCAAAGCGAGATCTCAATAGACCGAGAAAATGCTCTGGAGAAGGGCAGTTTTACAGTTCTTCTAATTCATTTAAAAATCAAAGGACAAACAGTAAGGAAGTTTACATGAGATCTATTGGTAGTAGATAAGGAGGTGGGAGAAAAGGCTGGGAAATCTCTAGGGTTGAATAAAAAGGAAAAGGGAGAGATACATACTTTTTATATTGGTGGGCACAGGGCAGTGAACATGTAACAATTACAGTGAGTACAGATGGTATGTGGGCAAGAACATCACAGGCAGTGTCGGTGTCTTCACGCTCTGTTGCTAGCAGGCCTGTTTTTAAAGGATCTGGAAGTGAAAAGTATCCTGATGTTTCAAAGTTACATTATCCCAGATGCACACGAGCAATAGACAGGGTCCCCTAAGGTAAAGATTAAGCTTTTACTAAAGAAGCTGTAGGCCTGGGATGTGACCTCCCACCATGACATGCCCACGGACGAGTTAGTGTCCCGACCATCCTGTGTGGTTACTTTTGGTCGCTGAGCTTGTAAGACCTGCCACGTGCCCTCCTGAACTTGTCAGGTCTGCGTAGCTGCCTTTTCATTCACGCCATCATGTATAACCGAGACTCTGTCCCCAAATGAGCCTGAGAGAACGCTAACTAAGAGCCCTTTAGAATGGCATATGGAGAGGCTAATAAATGTCTAGGGACAGTATTGAGTGATATACTGGGCACACCTGGCAATCAAGAGCAATGCTGACAACTGGCTTTTAGAACCTGGAGAGGCCTGTTCTGTAGCCATTGGCTGGTTTCCCTATTGTATATGCCCCGCCTCTGCCGAATTCAACCTACCAGCACACTTCACTGAACACGGAGTTGGGCAGAGGCACAGGAACACAACTTTATACGGTATTCCTACAACACCGATAAAATAGGCAAGAATGACCTCAAGCATCAGTAACAGTAAAATATAGTAAAGTAATTAGGAGTGAGTGATTTTGAGTACTTTTGTTTCTAACATAAGTTATTCAGTTGTGTTTATTTATTACAACTTTAACAATAGCTGTGCTTAACTAGTCACTTGCAAAATTCCTGAAAATTTAGCACTTGGCTTTCTATGCCAAGTTGGCTCAGCATACCACTGTAAGAACAAACATCTAATATCCACAACTACTTGGCCAATTAAATCTGCTTTTATTAGATTCCCCCCACATTTTATCATATATTTTAAATATACTTTAAAAACTTGTTCTAAAATCTTATATTTGACTCTGAAATTGTTCTATTTAACAGAGAAAAAAGTAATACATGAAAATTAGCTTCTTCTAAAACTAAAGTAGTTCTATGTATTCAGAATGGTGAAAATGTTTATCAAATAATCTTTTCTGGTTTTTTTTTTAAGGTTTTATTTATTTTTAGACAGAAGGGAAGGGAGTGAGAAAGGGAGAGAAACATCAATGCGTGGTTGCCTCTCCCGCGCCCCCTACTGGGGACCTGGCCCACGACCCAGGCTGTGCCTTGACTGGGAATCCAACCCGCAACCTTTTGGTTCGCAGGCTGACACTCAATCCACTGAGTCACACCAGACAGGGCTGGACTTTTTTTTAGGTGACTATAAACCTGGTTTCTGGGATCATAACATTTATTACCATTATTATTATCTAACATTTCCTTCTGAGAAAATTCATCCTTTGAGGGGAAAAAATTAGCTTTACAATCATATTATAGCATGATTCTTGTTTCAACTAGAAAAATTCAAAAAATGGTCTCAGTGCATTTTATTGTAAAGTCGCCACCATGAAACCAAAGAGGTTGAACTCTGAACCTGGAACAAGTCTAAACATCACCTATTACTCATTTCCTTGTGGGTATAAATCCAGTCCCATTACTTCCTGGTTGTTTGGCATGCAGCCTGTGGAAGTTGCCAAATTACTCTGAGCCTGTCTTTGTATTTGCAAAATAGAGGTAATCACACCTAAGTTAAGTTGGTGAGTAAGCATGAAATAAGATGATGTGTGCAAAGTGCATTCATTACTCAATGTCTGGCCTAAGTAATGGGTCCTCAGTAAATGTGCCTCTTCTGCCCCATGCTAATCCCAGAATTTTCCAGGACGAGGTGGGATGTAGTCTCTCATGGAGATCTCTAAACGGGAGTCAGGAATTAAATGCAGAATGGAAGGCAGAACGCCGTTATTTCTCAGCCAAAAGCTCATCACTCTAGACTTGTAAATCTGGTATGAAGCTGGTGGGCTCCAGCTTTTTAAGCAAGACTGCCTTTCTGCTTCCTCCACTGTAGCTCCTCTTCTGTTAAAGGAAGGGTATATTCTTAAACCAGGAGTTCTTAAGCACTAGGGTCCATCAGAATCACTTGGGGGCCTTATTAAGAGAGTAAGTTTGGGATCGAATAGAGAGAATTTGTGCTAACAGGTTCCTAGGCCCAGCACCCATCTTGAAGAACCTTGGCTCTGGCCTCTTCCGCTCACACACAGCAGTCAAGCCAGTGACGTTCCTCAGGCCCTGCACCTCCAGTACTGGTTACAGGGGTATCAGTGTTATCCTGCTGAAAGGCTGGGGGAGAGGGGGGGGCGGGCGGAAATGCATTCTGATTCTTTAAGTAACTGTAGATAAACCACACCAAGAGTTTACAAACATCTAAGTGACAATTCATTAGTCCTCATCCTTTTCTTAAAGTTAATATTTTCACTAAAACTTTTCTTAGGATAACAGTAATGTCAGGCAACCTTACACCACCTTTGAGAAATATGGGAAATGCTAATTTAAAATTAAAAAGAAACTAGGAATGTTTTCAAATGACAATTTTCAAATCTTCCACATTTCATTCCCCTCTCCCCTGACTGCCCCAATCTTCTTAGTGTTCCTCTTCTCCTAAAGCTACAATGTGACAAGTCCTTTCCCCAGAATTTACCATTATATATAATAAAAATTATAAAGCATTGTGCATTACTGACTTTAGTTTCATATGAGTTTGTCTTAACCTCAATGAGATTGTAAACTCATTGATATTCCAACTACACCTGATTATTTCCTTTTAATCTTCCATAGCACTTAACAAATGCCTTAGTTACAAGGAGTGTGCAGTCAATAAATACTTTTTCCTTATGTGTCCTTGGGTAAATCACTTACCCACTTAAGCCTCAGCTTCCTCTGCTGCACCTTCTAATAAAAATAGCACCTCCAGGGGCTGTCTTGAAGGTAAAAGCGGTGATACAGTCAAGCACTTATTCAGGCCTGATGCCTTGTAAATAGTAGCTTTTATGGTCTTCTGCTCCATCCTTCAGCACAAAACTGCTCACATTTCCCCCAATGCAAGCAGGGCTTTAATTTTTAGCCTCCTTTTGTTTTGTTTTTCCGAATGCCTAGTATGTCCTTTTTCCGTATCTCCTCCAGTCTTGGGTTCTAATCCTCATTCTAGAAAGCCCACAAGCTTAGCAGAGCAATGACAGAACTACCTAGGCTCAAAAATGTAGTTCTCCCCGTGTGACTGCTTAAATTACCCAATCTGTGTCTTGGGTTCCGTATTTATAAAATACGGGTAATAATAGTATCTACCTTATAGAGTTGTTTAAGATTACTTAAAGAATTTTGAGCAGTGCCTGGTACAGAGTAAACGCTGGGTAAATGTAGGTGGCTCAGTGTTAGCTGCCCGCCGTCTGTACCAGGCCCCGAGCTTCCTGGGAGTGCGGACAGTCTCAACTCTGAATCCACAATGCCTAGAACGAAGTGAGCGTTGCAATAAATCTGAAGAATTTAATGTAAGTGAAGAAGTGTAAAGCGAGGAAATGGATTTCTAAATGAGGCTGGTGGGAGACGGTGCGTGGAGGCGGGGGGCGGGGTCCGCGAAGCCGCGGGACGGTGTAGCGACCCGGGGCGGAGGGCAGAAGCCGTGAGTGCAGAACCGGAGTCAGCGGCGGTGGGGCGAGGCCTCCCTTCCCCGGACCGCGTCGGTCAGGTGGAGTCGGGCCGGAGGAGGGGCGGAAGGAAGGAAGGGTGCGGTCGCTGTAGCGGTCGCTGTCCCTGGCCGCCGGCAATCAGTTTCGGGGCACCGGCGCGCGGGACGCACACCTGGCCCGCAGGACGCGCACCTGGCCCGCAGGACGCGCACGAAGCTTGCGGTTCTCCCGCACACCCGCGCCGCTTCAGGGTAAGTCCAGCCGCCCAGCTGTCCGCGGCTCGCAGCGGTCCGCGCGGCTCGCTCCGTTCCCCCGCGGGCGCCGCGCGGTCCCCGCAGCGTAGACTTGGCGCCCACGCCGCGAAGGAGCCGGGCCGCGTAGGTGCAGGGTCCGAGGGCAGAGTTCTCGTCCCACATTTCAGAGTCGAGAAAACAGCCTCAGGGGAGCTGAAGTGCTGTGCTCTGGGAAGACCACCCAGCTAGCAGAGTAGGGATCCAGTTGGCCATCTCAACCTACCCAATCCTAAAACTAGGAACAGAAGCAGAGCAGGGCGCCCAAAGCATTGTCTGGATCCGGGGCGTCTCGGGAGGCCGTGGCAGGCTCCAAGCTCCGTTCTGATTACTTGGAACCCCGCCCACCCTTGTGAGAACGTTCATTTGGGCAATTTATTTTTACTTTTTTTTTTTTTTTAGGAGGTAGAAGAAAAGTGTGTTTAGATATTGGCGTTGGGAGTCCAAGAAGATTGCTTTTGTGTGTGTGTGTGTGTG
>PVJI01022883.1:0-24421 GCA_004026765.1 Micronycteris hirsuta
CATCATCCTGTTGAGCACCCCCAGCTCCTCCACCGATTCTCTCAGAACAGTGTCTTCACAACGCTGAAGTTGGCTCTGGCACACCAATACCCCCTGAAACTATGGTAACCAAATTCTAGTCTCAATATATACTACACTCTCTGGACACTTTAATTTTAAAGTAGTTTATAAGAGTAGTTGGTTTAGGGATGTATAAAGAAAGGACATCAACCCCCTTTGTCAGCCACAATCTACATAGAAAATCAGATTTCGGATATTCTTCCCCTTGTAACTCAGCCTTCTGTTGAAGGCTTCACTGCTAGCTCTTCCACTTGCAGTACAGATGCCTTGCTCTTCAGAGGGAGGCAAATTATGAATTCTTTAAATTTTATTAAAACACCTTTCTGGAGTTTAATCTTCTTCAGCCAGCTGGGCACCGAATGCTTGGTAGCTGCAGCTTTGTGGTGGCTGGTGAATCAGACGCGGAGTGCTCCAATGGAAACACTCACTCTAAAAGCTTAATCATTGAAACTATAATCTCTACCCTTCAGGGAAGAAAGGAGGCCTGAATTTAAGACATTTCCTTCCTGCAATAGAAGGGATTATTTTTTATGGCAATGGTTTCAGGGTTCAAATTGATTTGAATTTTACAATATTTTTTCTTCCACTGTGATAGAGTGGAAGAATGCTCCAGCTCTATTGTTATCTGACCATATTACTTTGGGCGCCTCTCCGTATCTATTCCTAATCTGTGATATGGGTATAATATTTATCTAACCGTGTTTGCTCTAATGATTAAACAAAGTATACGAGAGCACAAACATTTGAGTATGTTTGCCGCAGACTTTTCTTAGGGGCAAGTCATGAACTTCATGTCTCATTTAACAATAAAATTATATTTGTGTAGTTGTTTTGCTTTCACCTGCTTCTCTCACTGAATTGCAAAACAGCCCTGTGACATATGTAGGTCAAGAACCATTGTTACCACACTGACACATGAGGAAAACAAGACTGAGTAAGGTTGGGTACCAAACTTCCAAGATCACTCAACCCAAGGAGACAAAGCTGGATGAGGAGGGTTTTCTGACTCCAGAAAGAGTCAGTGCTGCAGAGCAGAAAGAGCAAGACCTGTTTATAGACCTGGCTGCCCATACCAGCTGTGGGTCCTGAAATCATTTACTTGATCTCAGGTAAATGATCAAGTTTGCTTATTTGCTTATTTTCCAGAAAAGCCAGACAGTTACTAGCTTTTCCAGTCAGGGTCCTCCAGAGAAACACAACCAGCAGGATAAGAGAGAGAGAGAGAGAGAGAGAGAGTGTGTGTGTGTGTGTGTATTGAGAGAGACTGACAGACAGACAGACTGACAGACAGACTGAGATTTGAGTTAGCTCACAGGACTATGGGGGCCTGCAAATCCTAATCCCCAGGGCAGGTCAGTGAGCTGAAAATTAGGGCAGGATTTCTATGTTATACTCTTGAGATAGAATTTCCTCATCTCCAGGAAAGCTCAGTTTTTCTCTGAAAGGTTCAGGTGATTGAAAGACGCCCGCTCACATTTCCTCCTTTACTTAAAATCACTGCTCCTAGATGTTAACAACATCTACAAAACACCCTCCCAGCTACATCTAGACCAGTGTGTCACCCAACAACGGTGTCCCAGCCACGTTAACACAGAAAATGGGCCATCGCGCTGTCACACAGCCTTGTAAGCTTTAAAAGAAGAACCACATACCTGGTTTAAAGTGGTGATCTCTACAGATCAGCACTGACGGTTTGGGAACTACGGGGGCACTTAATTCAGGCTCCAGGTATCAAGACAGAATTCCTTCAATGAAAACATGCGTCCATGTCCAGTCAGAAACAGATCCAGGTGTATGAAGCCTAAAGCTTCTACAATCTGTATGACCTTCTTTGATAAAAAGCACTTAAAATGAGGCATAAAAATGAACTCTTATTTACAATGAGAAAAATATTACAATCATTACAAATTTAAAGAAAATAAGAAGTGACACACAATTTGGTCAGCATGGAAGCACCCTTCTTTGTTGTCTTATATTTACGTATTAAGAATGAGGAAAAATCAAATTAAAAGTTAATGAAATATGAAGAAAAGCAAACATGATAAGCAATGGAATCAATAGAAACTGTTTTGACATGAAGAGGAAAATTATAAAAATAATCTATTCAGCTCATCATACCCAAGGCAATAAATTATTGAGAAGAGATGAATTTTGAATAGCAGTAGTAACTAGACTTCGATAATCCAATTAATGGAGAGGAATGCATAATATGATGACATTGGCAAAAGATTTTAATTTCGTGATGATTTGATATTTAAATAATAAAAACATCATGTTACTTTTTTGAATTTTATAATGTTCAAGCTATTTATCAGCTTCAATCACTTGTGCTTAGAATTGCATACAGTGCCTTCCTGAGAATCTTCCTGATAGGAGGAGACTTAAAATCTGACCAGGTATCAGCGAGAACCGCATCCTGTGCTTCCCTTCCACTACCCCGTTCCCCCTGTAGTGGTGCTGGCCATACAGAACATATTCTTTGACAACACAGCTTCTGGTTCTGAACCTCTGTGCCACGACACCAGAGCTGAGCACAGCCAGGAGCAGCGTTCCTAGACACTGTCCTACACGAGTTTTGTCTTACAGCAAAAACTTAACTTTATAGAGAATTAACTGAGAACCATGTATGTAGGACCCACTAAATTCAAACCAAAAGTAACCTCAGCTTGCCTTTGCCAGGTGGCTTAGTTGTTTGGAGCATCATCCCACGCACCAAAAGGTTGCGGGTTTGATTCCAAGTCAGGACACATACCTAGGTTGCAGGTTTGAGCCCTGGTCTGGGCATATGCAGGAGATGACAGATCTCTCTCTCTCTCTTTCTCTCACGATCAGTGAACATATTCTCAGGTAAGGATTAAAAAAAAAGTATCTTCAATTTTACCTGCTTTTGCCATTATCAAAAAAATGTCACAGTCCTTCCTGACAGGAGAACAATATTGGAAGAGGAGGCGAGTAGAAAGAGACACAGGTTGCAAATGCTTTTGGTTAAAATATCCTACTTTTGAAAACTACACAAGATATATGTATATATGATACACAACTATAAATATATAAAACCAGGTGATTGCAGCCAGGACATTGAAAAGACATAAAAACTGAAGGGATCTGAAGCTTAAGCTTTATTACTTTAATGTAATTCAGACTCTGCCTAGTGCAAAGATGTTTTGTTTTTCCCCAAAAGGAGAAGTAGAAGAGCTTTGAAAAAGTGTAAGGTGTCCCTACATCACGTGCTAGCTGACATCCTCGTGTCAATGCCCGCCCTCCACCCCAATAAAAACCTGGACGCCAAGCTTCAGGAAGTCAGGGATTGTTGTCACTTTGCAGCCCTTGCAACTAGAACAGTTTGGGCAATGTGTAGGCACTGAATAAATATTTTAGTATTAAAAAAGTTATTAGGGCTAAATATTTTAAATAAAGGAAGCAGCTGTAGTGACAGCCTCCTAATCAAAGCACCGAAGGCTCCACAGGTGTTCCGGTTTTTATGATGCAAACAAATTACCCTAAAACTTAGCAACTAAAATCAACAATTGGTTTTTCACTCAGGGTTTCTATGGCCTGGAGATCCGGTGCAGCTCAGCAATGTGGTTCTGCTCACTCGGGAGTCAGATGGTGGCTGGGGCTGGGGTTGTCTCAGAGATTTCCTCACTCATGTGCCTGGTGACTGGGCTGGAAGACCCCAACAGCGGAGGCTGGAGCAGCTGCAGCGACTGAAGCATCTCTCTCTCCCCCACCTCCCTCTCCCTCTTTCTCTCTCATTTGGTTTCTCTACATAATATCTCCCACAAGCAGCTTCTGGGGAGCTGGATTTCTTAATGTTAGCTCAGGATCTCCAGAAGCATGTCCCAAGAGAAAGAGCCAGGGGAAGCTATTTCACCTCTTATGATCCAGACTTAGAAAGCACGCAGCGTCACTTCCTGTGCATTCTATTGACTGAGGTGGTTACAATGTTCTCCCCAGTTTTGAGGGTTGGGAACACAGACTTCACCTCCATCAAGCGCAGTTATCAGTGTCACAAAGTAAGTAAATCACCTGGGATAAGACATATATTGGTGTGGCCATTCTAGGAAAATATAATCTGTACTAGAGGAAATAAGAGTTCCTAAATTTATAAACATTTTTTATATGATAGGGTTTCTCCCCACCCTCCTGCCCCCTACGACTACTAACTACTAGCTACTGTTCTTTTTGTGCCAGACCACTAGGTGCTTCTGCTAAGGGAATACAGCATTGCACATGAACTTGCAAAGACCTTGCCCTTCAGTATATACATTGGTAGATGATGGTATTTCTAAGAATATCTGCTAAGCTTGGTCCATTGTGGTTTTAGAAGTGCTTTCTAGAGTTCCACACAGCAGTGCCATCTCCCTGTGGCTGCCACTATCCAATACAGAGTGGACAAAATTTAAAAACTAATGTTAATACAGCCCAGCTATAAACTGTATGTTTGTATCATCCCCAGATTCACATGCTGAAATCCAGTCCCCAGTGTGGTGACGTTGGGAGGTGAGAGCATTGAGAAGTGATTAGATCATGAGGCAGAGCCTTCATGAACGCAATCGGTGTCCATTTGGAAACCCCAGAGCGCTCCCTTTTCTCTTCTACCATGTGTGTGCACAGAGTGAAGACTGCCATCTACTAACTGCAAAATGGGCCCTCGCCAGACACTGAATCTACTAGTCTTGATCTTGAACTTCTCAGCCTACAGAACTTTGAAAAATAAGTTTATGTGGTTATAAACCACTCAGTCTACTAGTGTCCTGTCATAGCAACCCAAACTAAGACAATTCTTCTATCCTATTTCACTATGTGTGGACGTAACAGGCGCATCTTATGGACCTCCTGAGACTTCTGGGTCCCTGGCTACTTTTGGCACTGCCGTAAGGGAAAAAAAATGGAAAAAAGAAAACACTATAGATCTGGGAGGTTTTGCTTCCACAAGCTAACTAGCCTAATTCTTATAGTTGCTAACTGCTCCTACCATTTCTACTTCCAGATTCCAATAAATTTCCATGAAACAGGATATGGGATCTGACTTTCTGAGCAGCTGCCAAAGTTAATTCCCATGTGGCACAAATTAACAAATTGTGACCAATTGCAGACAGGTTACAGGAGAAAGCCAGCCGATGAATTCCCTCTCCCTCCCTCCCACTGATGGTCAGTCTGGAAGCACAGTGTTATTTGTCTGGAAATATTCTATTAGGCCAAACTGGTGTACCTGCCAAGTGGCTGACCATGTCTCTGCAAATCATGCCACAGTGGCCTACACAGTATTGCATCTCACTACATAATATCCCTTCCTTACCTGCTATATTTCCTTTTCCCCCCTCAAAGCCTAGACAAGACATCTCCCAAATAAAGCACTAAGAATATTTCTTTTGCTCAGGCTTTGTATTTTAGAGAACCTACACTAAGACCCAAACCACTGATATCATCATCGTCATCTTCATTTTAAACATGAGGAAACTAGGGTTCATAGAGTTTTCCAATATCTCATAGTTTAGTGAAAAACTTAAGATTTAAAATAAGGATTTTTTTCTTAGCTACAAAGCCCACATTTTTCCTTCTCCACCATACTACTTTCTCAAGAAGTATGGGACCAAGGAAAGCTGGAAAACAGGCGTGTAGTCCTGACTACACCAGTGGTTTAAATAACACTGGAAGATAAGTAATATAATAATTTAATACTTATTAAATAATAATACCTAACATTTATTAAGTTCCTACAATGTATCAGGCTCTGTTGGAAGTAATTTATATGCCATTTCCTTAATTATATGTTTCCTTATGATTTAAATGGTATCATCATTATTACTTTATAGATGAGGAAACTGAGGCAAAGGTCCCACAGGTACTTAGTGGTGGGGTCTCTGTGTGCCTCAGTTTCTTCGTCTGGTAAATGTGGGCATAACCCCTCTCAGGCCCACCTCACAGCATTCTCATAAAGATCGAGGATGACATAAAAATGCTTGGAAAAGTGCTAATATGAAACATCTTTAATATTCGAGCTGTTCTTTTGATAAATGGAGTGGAAGACAGACCAGTTCACATGCAGCATGAGAAAGTAGGTCCCAGACTGTGAGCCTCGCTCAGCCAACGACAGGCAGTACCAACTAGAACCACAGCCCCAAGCGGGCATCGGCCGGGCGTCCACCTCACGGCGGGGAGGGCCCACTGCTCCGCCCTCTGTCTTCAGATCTGCGCGCACACAGAGAGCAGACTCCATGGGCCTTTTGTTCCTTCTGCGATTCAGCTTACCCATTTCCTGCTGATTTCAACTTATTCTAAAGAAGGCATTCTATCAGTAAAGGTCACTTAGAAGGAATCACCTATCACTCTCAATCCCACCACCCCAGGAGATGACCTATTTTTATAGGTCCATTTCCCTTTCAGCCATTTTCCTTATGTGTGAACATTTTCACAGAGTTGTAACTACAGTGCAGAAAAAGTATTTTTATTTTATTTAATATTATAGGATGAATTTCAATGTATGTCTAAAGACTCACTGCTGCCAATTGAGCAGTTACTAGAAGAGAATTCCGTCATTAAATATAGCCAATTTTCACTATGAACTTGGCAACAGCCAAAATCAAGGCAGTGGGTAACCCTTCACTAACCCCTTGCCTAACTCCCCTTAATCTGACCTCACTATTATCCTATTTTCCCAACCCCATAAATCCATCACTGCCAAATCAACCTCATCCTAATTTCTATGATGGGAGGGGCCATGTCTGTCTTATCCATCTATGATTTAATAAATCAAATGGAAGTGTCTCACACTCAAAAGACCCCTTCCCTGTATTTCAGAAGCAGCTCAAAGTCCCACCACACTCCATGTTACACGAGACTTCCCTATCATCTGCACCAGCCAACAACACATGCACAAAGCTAAATGCACATGTAACATAAACACTGTGAGCTGACTACACTTTTTAAAAATTAACTTAAATTATTGCTTAGTTGTGCCTTGAATCCCATGATCTGGCTTTGGTGACCAAAGTTTCCTTTTAAAAATTGAAAATGTAACATTCAGTGACACTGCACATGTAAATTGTTAAGCTCTCTTAAATAGGACAAAGGTTGTTTTTGCTCTAAAGTCCACTTTATCTGATATTAATACCACCTTTTTAAAATCAGTGTTTGCACAGTGTAACTTTTCCAATTCTTTCACTTTCAACCCACCTATGTGACCATTCTTCAAAGAGAGGTTTTCTCACAACAAATCCTCTTTGTTTTCATTCATCTGAAAACATGTTTCTTTCCCCTTTATTCCTGGAGGATATTTTCACTGAATAGAGAACTCGGGCATGACGGCTCCTTTCTTTCGGCACTCAAAGACGGTTGCACCGCGTCCTCCTGGCCTCCATGGTTCCAGATGAGGAACCCGCTGCCATTCTAACTGGCGTTGCTCCGGAAAGTGATGCATCATTTCTCTATGACTGCTTTCAATTTTTCTTTAATTTCAGAAGTTTAATTATGGTGTGCCTTTGCATGGATTTCTTTGGGTTTATCCTATTTGGAGTTTGCTCACCTTGAACATAGGTGTTTGTCTTTTGCCGAACTTCATAAGTTTATAGCCCTTATTTCTTCAAATATTTCTTTAATATCATTCTTTCCTCTCCTTCTGCAACTCCAACGACAGGAATGTTAGCAGGTTTTTTAATTGCCCCCCAGTTACCTGAGACTGCTCTTCTTGTTATGTAGTCCGTTTTCTCACATACTCAGATTGGGCAAAGTCTATTAACCTATCTTCAAGTTCACTAATTCTACCCTCTCTCATCTCCATTCTACTTTTCGAGACCATTTAGTGAGGGTGTTTTTGTTTTTGTTTTTTTACTTTTAATAATTGTATATTTCAGGTCTCTAATTTACATTTGATTCTTCTTATAACTTTTGTTTGGTGAGATTTTCTATATTTTTTATTTGGTTCCATGATCATTTTTAAAGCATTTTTATGATGGCTGCTTTAAACTCCTTGTCAGAATATTTTGACATCTAATTCATCTCAAGGTTGGTTTCTATTCATTGTCTTTTCTCATTCATGTTGTGATATTCCTGGTTCTTTGTATGACAAGAGATTTTCTATTGTATCCTGGACATATTAGATATTATAAGACCCCAGATTTGATTTAATCTTTTTCATTTTTTAGTAGCTGATCCGTCTGTTGAGAAGCAACATGAGAGCAGACGGGCCCCACCAACGGCGTCCAGCATAGGATGGGCACTGACTTGCACTGCCCTGTTACAGATTGGTGAGGCAGATGTTCAGCTCCCTGCTTTACTCTGCTGACTCCTTTCTTTAAAAATGAGGCACCAATGGTCACACTGCCTTGTTGTCTCCAAGTAGGGGTAATATCAGGTCATGACTCTGGGCCCTGCTTCCACTAAGTAGGGGAAAGCAGAGGGCTGACTCATAAGACTTTGTTGTTACAGAATGGGGGCGGAGGCTCACATCCCCAGTGGGCCCACTGGCATGGGGCGGGTAGAGAATGAAGTGATTTCTACCCTCAACTTACATTACCTTGTTCAGTCTCAAAGCCATCAGCTCACCAAATGACCCCAATGACACTAACTTGGTGAGGAACTCTGAGTGCTGCTTGGTTCTGCTGGCTGAGGGATGAAAAACCAGCTACCCACTCGGCTCACCAATACCACCTGGTAAGTGAGCTGGAGTGTTGCCATGTACTCTGCCAAGCAGAAAATGGAAGAAGAGGTCCCTGCTCTGCCCAGCTGGCATCAGCCAGTGGGGAATTGGTGCGCAGTATCTGCTTCCATAGGGCCTGGGCTAGAGGGTAGACTAAACTGCGGGAAAGAGGTGGTATGGCTCTTCTGTTGGTGTTTGACTGGAGTAAAGTGTATCGCTACAAATGTTTTCTGATGTTACGCCACCCTTTTGGTAATTGTTTGGCTGAGGGGAACAGCTTGGAGACTTGTCTGTGTCTGTTGGCAGTTCTGGGAAGGAGGCTCCGGAAGCACCCTGTTGAGAATATTTAGAGGCCATGAGGAAACCCAGGGCACCTTTCACTATGCTGTTCCTCAAGTCCCAACATCCCTAGAAAATACACATTCTTCTCTCCACCCTTCAGTCTTCCCACCCTTGTTCGTTGTGGTATGACCACGGACTTTTAGTTGTAAGAGGGAGGACCAGGAGGAATTGGATTACTTCATCTTGACAGAACACCAGAGGCTATTCTTTACTCTGCAAGTTTTCATATATGTTATGAAAGTGCCTGGCACACAGTAGACAAATCAATAAATATTTAGCCTATGAATGAAAGCATTACTATCAACCAATGGAATTGGCACCAATTCAACACCAACAGGAATCCCCAATTTGGTGTGTGGTGAAGAAGGAAACTTTTCAGCACAAACAGCTCAATAGTGTGGCTGTGAAAGCAGCACAGCTGTGAGGTTGTCCCAAGGTCAGCTGGCTCTGGGGCCAAGGTCCTCTTCAGCTAGGCAACTTTGCTCTGCTCCAGTGAGACATCTTCAGTGTTTCAGCACTAGCTGGAGAAATTAGGCCTTGGGTCTTTAGTCTTCAGTGGAAAGTGCTTTCTCTGAGCCCAAGGGGAGCTGGCTCATATCGGCACAAGTCCCTGCCATTGGTCCTTCATTGGTCCATCCTCATGCAAATGAGTACTCCAGATTCTCACGGTTTCATTGGTCCAAAAGCACTATACTGACTCATCACAATAAAGCCAGTCTGATTGGTCAGAGCTTTGCAGATCTGATTTGATGTGAAAAGCTATGTCCTATCAGTTGAAATAGGACTCCAGGAATGGTTGTATAAGGGCTGGCTCAGACGGCAGAAACACTGTACAGGCAGGCAGGTCAGCGCGGAGGCAGGCAGTTTTGCCCAGAGGCAGGCAATTCAGCACACAGGATTATTTGAGAAATGCAGTTTACGGAGGAGGTCTCTGTGCAGAAATGGCTGCTAGGCTCTGCTTTCTTTTTTTTTTTTTTTTTTTAATTTGAACCCAGTTTGCCACCAGGAGCCTTTCTTAGTAGGTGTCTTTTTTTTCTAGTCAAGGCTCACATTACTAATGCAAAGATGAAAGTAGTACAGTAGTATAATAGTTTAAATCTGAATTCTCTCAGTCCTAAATTCATATTCTAGATCTGTGACTTACTAACTAGGGCAAGGTCTCAAATTATTTAAGATTTATTATTTCTAAAATGGGCATTCTAATCATTCCTGTTGGGAGTAATTGCTCTTCCCAATCCTGATGAATCCTTCCATGTCAGACTGGTCCCATTAACCTGTCAATCCTGGCTTCTCTGCTCAACTTCTTTACTCTACCCCCGGCAAATGGGGTGAGGCACCTAACTGGTGAATTAGGAAGGAGAATGTGTGTATACTGAACTTCTGAATTGTTCCAGCTTACCCAATACAGGTGACAGCAGCACTTCTGTCTCTCCTAAATCACTGTGAGCTTCCCAAAACTAGTAAAAAAAAAAAAATCCAATAAATACTTCTTTAGTACTAACCAAGGGCCAGATATTTTGTTGTTAAACAAAGATGAATTACTTAAGGTACCTGCCCTCAAGTAGTACATTGTCCATTTTGGGGAATTGAAAATACAAATAGTAACATGCAAGTAACCTCTAAATGCTATAATAGAAATATGAAAAACATGGTGAATTGAAACAGAAGTATGGAGCACATATAAACTTTCAAAAACATTACCTATTTCAACATACTTCCTAAGAAAAGCCCTGGGAAGTTATTCATATTAATAACCACAATAGTATAGACTAACATTTACTGGTGATACTCCACCAGTGCTGGGTGCTTTGCATGCGTTATCTACATAATTATCATTATAACCCTTTAACCTTCCTACCCTCATTTTATGGTAAAAGAAACTAAAGCATAAAGGGGTAACTAGCCTTCTCAGGATCACATATAGTTAATGATGATGCATCCAACTCCAAAGCATATAATCCTAGATATTAGGCAACACTGTCTGTTCTGCAAATGAATATATTGAGGTTTAACTGTATTTATTTTTTCATCCGCAGCACTTTACTGTATGCATGGCAAACAATGAGCACTCATTAACTACCATGGGGTAAACAGAAGTAGGAGACAAAACAGAAAAGACGGGAGGGGAAGGATGCTCTTAGAAAAAATCATCAGCCAGAAAAGCAGAATTATATATTCGCGCGGTTGTGGTAGTGATGGGTCTGTTGTCACCAGGAAGTGGTCACTGAAGGGAAATATAGTTGTGAATATTTACAGTTCTGAATTATCTTGAACAGGGCAGGATGAATACACAGGTGCCCTCACTCTTGGGTATTTGTTTGGTCTATAGAAAATGGCAATATGGTGGCAGTCTGGAAGCGATGCAAGGAAAGCCCTCCTGGGTTATTTATCTCACCCCCAAACACCCCAGGCTTCTGAGACCTGGTCAACATCACAAAGCAAGGACTTTCTGCTCTAGCTGACCCTGGTAAGAGAAACAGGGCCACACAGCTACTTGTCATAGGAATGGTCAGAGTTGGAAATCAGACACAATGGCCAATGTTTGGTTATCATTTTTTAAAGAGCATTAACTCCATGGAGTCATATTTTATATTGTCTGAAGACCATAATTAATTTGAATCATTAACACCAAATGGAATTAACTATCTCTCAAAAATGTAATAATACTTTTGTTATTTTCCATGGCCTTTCTTCTACAATTTACCATATAAAATTATTCTGATGTGGTCCTTTCTGATGTTCTGAATATACACGTTCTATGGGCAAAGGCTGTGCTGTTATTTTATTTCTTCATTCCTGCTTCCTTACATAATGAGGATTTGAAATGACACATTAAAGCTCTCAGTAAATGACTGAAGAATTGATAACTCATTTTTAAATCTTCAATTTTCCTCATGCTACCAAATCTTGAGTATTCAGACACTGAGTGTATTAGTCATAACAGAAATGGGATTTAGCACATCAACTTCTACCCTGACCATCCTCTATCTTCTCTATTTCCTGTTTATCTCCTTAACAGCAAGAGATTGGGCAGCCTATGTCCTAAGTAGTAACTTAGTAACTAGTAACAAGTTTCTATCTAAATTTAAAATAGTTAACATTAAATTAAAAATTCAACACCTCATTTCCAGTTGCCATATTTCAAGTGTCCAAGAGCCATATGTGGCTAGTGGCTACTACGCTGGATGGCACAGATAAAGAGCATTTCCATCCTCAAAGAAAGTGCTCTTCGACAGTGCTATTTGAAAGACCCCTTCTGCCCCCACCTCTTAAGGCAACAACTTTATCGGGAGTCTGATCCAAGCTTCCCTCTGCATACATCTATGTTTTAGAAGGCACATGCAGGACTGCGGCAATTTTTCAGAATAATCGGAAGGCAGGCACAGGACTGGTAGGAAATGTCTGGGGGACTATTACTGAAGGAGTGGACTGATGAAAGTGTCTGGAATATGACTGTGCTCCACATGAGAATCAGCTCTCTTGGACCTGTGTTATTTGAGCAATTACATGTCCAGGGTTAGATAATTTGCATTCTGATGGGGCTGATGGATCAGCTCAAAGAACAGCATATTTCACCATTCCTCTCTGAGGATGCCAGGGGTTGTGTGTGAATCATTTATATACTCTCCATAAATATTCATAGAAGAATGTATATGTGTATAGATGTATGTGTGTGTTTACTCTATGCAGATGGCTAAAATCCCTCTACATTAGATTTGGAAGACCTAATATTTGCTCTACTAGAACAACTGTTATGTGACTAGAAATCACTCCAAAGGAAGGAGAGCGGGGAGGATGCCTTTGCTGAAGCAGAGCGGCCAGAAGTGGGCAGCTCGTGAACAATAAATGTGCCTTTTCCCCAGTCGATTTTTTCATCCTGCCACTGCTGATGGAGAGACATATCACTGTGACATTGTGAGTCTGGCTGTCTACTTCATCAGCGGGGGCAGGAAGGGTCTCTCTCATTGTTGGCCTGCTCCCTCATACCCTTTCCCATTGTGGGAACAAACCAAGCCACTTATTTGTATCCAGCCATTTAAATACCAATGTAAAGAAAAAAATAGGTTAAAATTAGTTGACTTTCAACATGATTTTATCAGTCTCAAATTGAAACCTTGCTTCATTATTACTAATTTATTGAATGCTTACTATATACTAAGCTTGCTATATCCACTAGCTTATTTGATCATGACCATACTCTGAGGTAATACCAGTAACATACCCATTTTAGAGATGAAGATACTGAAGCTGACAGAAGTTAGTATCGCTCCCATGATCACACAGCAGTCTCAAGGCTCTGATTCAAACTGAAGCACATCATTTCAAAGAAGCTGGGAAAGTGGATGCATTAGGATGGAGGGAAGAGGCTAATGTATATCTTAGTGATTTATATTTACAACAGAGCCGCCACTGTCTAGGGACACTTTCCTAATGTGGAAAGGCCATCCATGCCCTAAACTTGACACTCACTCTGTTGTGCGCTCTCCTGCTGTTATTTCCCTGTGGACGTGTTCATTTTCCAACCACACACTTCCTTCTAAGCTCTCAAGCTGGGACTGTGCACAGTAGCAAAGAAGGACACTAGGTTTTAAGATTGGTGAATTCCCTGTATACTTCCCTTAATTTCCTCAGCTTTCATTTTCACACCCCTGGAAAGAGGTACTGACAGATACCCAGACAGAGCAACCAAACACAGGGTGAGCTCTGGTTTCAGATGAGATTATTCACAAAGACAAAACCCTGGAACATTTAACAAATGCAAGTGCAAGCAGCCAGTTCAGCCTACCAGGGGCAAGGAAAATAGATTGCAGTGTCAACTTAATCAATGGTTCATCGCTGTACTTTTTCAGTGCTTGAACCTTATTAGGATTGAGGCTGCATGGCTTGGCTGAGAATCAGTCTGGAATTTTTCAAACAGCTGCAAACTGCAGAAATGCAATTGAAAATAATTTGACGATTTTTCCAAGTGCCTTGGGACAAACCGTGCAAAGGTAAGCAGGGCTGGTGCATGAGTGTGCCTCTGGCTGGGGCTCATGGGCAGGAAGAGAAGATGAGAAAGCCAGCAGAGTACATGATGGAGTTCCAAATCCAGGGCAAATTGGCTACATTTGTGTCTTAGGTCAGCTTTGCAAAAGCAGTGACTGAACACAGAAGTATAAGGGTTAGGCTTTCTTGATACAGAATAAGGTTGGAATAAAAGAGCCTATACAAGGGTCATTGAGTGTCCCCTTGGGACCTGACCGAGCTCCTAGAAATGGCTTTCAAGGATGACATGGACTACGAGGACAAGGGGAAAGATGAGATGGGGCAGTGACAGATGAGATGTTCTAATGAAAGGGTGAAGTAGCGTTTTAAAGACCTTAACCAGGTACCTGCATATATAGACCTATGTGTCTACCTCAGGGAGGTAGTGGTTAAATATGTGATAGGACAATGCTCAATGTGGACATTACGAAAAGAGTTCCTAAAGTTTTGAGACATCAGAAGTCTGAAGACGACTAATAAGCTCATGGGTAAAATACAAATATTTGTATTGTGGTTAAGAACATCAACGTTCATATCAGAGAGATCTAGGTTAAATCCTGGCTCCACCATCTAGTATAGGTCCTGGGGTGTGCTGGTCAACCTCCTCGAGTGCCAACTTCACAGCTGTTAACAATGCTAACACTTCCCACCTCTCAGGCTTGTTAAGAAGAAAAGAAATAATTAAATGCTTGGCACCGTGATTGGCACGGAATGCATGGCCCCAAATAGAAGAAGTTGATGCTATTATTGTGAGCAAAGTAAAAAATAAGATTTTTATCATGAGTTCATTAGAGGAAGCTCTAATCCAAAAGAACTGAAGACCTTGTAAGAAGGAGAGAAGAAACACAGAACCAGACATGGACAGAGGGAGAGGATGCCCATGTGAAACTGGATTGGGGGTTGGAATCACGATGTCCCTGGGACTGCCATCAAGCTAGAACAGCTGAAGAAGATCATCTCATAGAGGCTTCAGAGGGAGCACGGTCCAGCTAACACTGTGATTTAGGACTTCTGGCCTCGACAATTGTAAGAGAATAAATTTTTGTTATTTTAAGTCACCTAGTTTGTGGTACTTTGTTACAGCAGCCACCAGAAACTAATACAGTCATGATTCTTGTTAAGGAGTCTCTCCATTTAGCTGCCATTGTATTAACTGTCAGTCTTAACCAACTAGAGAGGTTTAGATTTACTAGGAAAGTTTACAAATATCCAGAAAGACTACAAAGTTTTGAATGTTATGATTCTGTGAAAGACTTTATTTTCAGTAGAGTTATAATGTAAAGAATATTGTATAGTATATTGTATTAGCTCAGGTTGACAAACAAAATAGCATAGATCAAGTGACTTAAACAACAGAAATTTATTTTCTCACAGTTCTGAAAGCTGAAAGTTTGAGGTCAGTGTGCCAACATGGTTGCTCTCTGGTGAATATACCCTTCTTGGCTTGCAGATGGCTGACTTCTTGCTGTGTCCTCACATGGCCTTTCCTTAGGGCTGAAAGAAAGAGGAAAACAGTGTGGGGAAGAGATGGAGAGATACAGAGAGACAAAGACAAAAAAGAAAGACAGAGAGCTTTTTGGTGTCACTTTTTATAAGGGCATTAATCTCATAAGGCCAGGGCTTCGTCCTCATGACCTCATCTAATCCCAATTGACTCCCAAAGGTGCCATTTCCAAATACCACAACATTGGAAGTTAGGGCTTCAACGTATGTTTGAGAGACCTTTACTCTGTGGCATATATCTTACACTGGAAAGCTATTTATTATTCATGTTCTCTCCCAAATATCCATGAAGTCAGGTTAATGCAGTTCAAATACATTTTGGAGGTAGAAGGGACATGATGTCTGTCTCCAAGCATCTTATAGACTAATGAAAGATATAGATGGTTATATTATATTCCAATATAATATGGTGCTGGAGGTAAGCCTGGAGGGCATCAGAGGAGGTTCAGAGAAATCTTCCTGCAGGAGACCCTTGATTTAAGGGCAGGGATTGTGTCTCATTCCTTTTCATCTTAGGTCATCTTAGGAGAGCACAGCATATTGAAACAGATATGGCTGGTGTTTAATAAATACTTTTTGAAGAATTTCTATGGTCCGGTTATTTATTCATAGAACTTCATACTTCTATGAATGAATAACTGTACCATATTGCCATTAAACAGAACACCCAAATTTATTACCATATTTAAGGATGCTCTATGTTGGAAGTTCATCACCAAACTCTAAAGTGTAAGCTAAGGTACTGTGTAGCAAAAAAACATTCAACTAAGAATCTAAAGAACAGGTTTTATTCCTAACTGCCTTTAACTAGCCCTGGGACCTTGGGTAAGAGGCTGAGGAAAAATACTGAGAGTGAATGTTCTGTCCAGCCCCTGTCAGATCTAAAACTGTGATTCTGGGATTCCCTCCTTGCATTTCATCTAGGAACATTATTAATAACATCTGGAGTGCTAAAAGCAACTCATTACTCTCTGTAAGGGGGTAACCCTGAAAAGGGACCCAATAGTCCAAATAAGAGCCACAAAATAAACGTTTGTTGAATTCAAGGGGTAATGTAAAAGCTCTGGTGGATTTCAGCAATTCATTCAAAAGTGTGTGTTCAACTACTACTGTCAGGCCAGGGGCCAGTAATGATGTATTTATATATATCTAAAGAAATAGTTATGTCATTCATTAGAGGTATATACTTTATATATATATATATATATATAAATTTTAAACACTAAAATCTATTTCTCCCAAGCAACTTCTCTAAAAGGCTCTTTAAACTTTTCAACCTGAGCGCTCTGCTGTCATAACCTCCTGTTAGCAATGCTGAGGGAAGGGATTCCCGCTCATGCTTTCAGTGCCTGGCTCTTGTACCTGAGCCATGTGGCCATTGTAGTTGACAAAAGCCAAAAATGGCTTCAGAAAATGCACCCTCTTTATTTCCCTTAGAGTTTGAGAAGCCTGAATAAAGTTTACACTTCACTGTCAGTTATTTTGGGGGGAAGTATATATATTTTGTATTCTTCCTGAATTTAAGTCTATCTGTGTCATTCCAAGAACCCTTCCTAGCCTTTCCTACATCCTAAAGAGATAATGGAGTTTAAAGGTATAAAGAAAATATCAATCCAAGTCTTACTCCTTTTTGTCCTTGACTTATTTTCCAAAGAATCATAGAATACTAATGATAAAATGCCCAAGGGCTGATTTAATTCAACTCCTTCATTTTGCAGATAAAGAAGCAGGCCTAAAGGAAGTAAGCAAGTACCCAAGGTCATCCGGTCAACTACCAGTAAGGCTGAGACCATCACCCAAATCTCCTGACTTTAGTTCACAATCTCTCCAACTAGATCATGCAGCCCTTTTGTCCTGTTTCTCTATTGTTCTTCGCATGTCTCCTCTCACAGATGGGGACATTCTGAGATCGCCATCACACATCCAGCTGGTTCACATCTGTATAAATCAAGGGCCAGAAAACTTTTTCTAAACACGGCCAGACAGCAAATACTTAAGGCTTTGAGGTCCACTTGTTCTCTGTGACAACTACTCAACAGTAACTATAGTACAAAAATAGCCATAGACAACATGTAAACAAGTAAGAGTGCTAGTGTTTCAATAAAACTTTATTTATGAAACCAGCAGTGGGCCAGATTTGGCCAGTGGGCCGTAGTTTGCCAAATCCTGATTTAGACCTGTCTTCACTACTCATCATCCTAGAAACAAATTTCCTCTGATTATTAGGGCTAAGAATAAGAGATACCATTTTTCTTTCTGTATGGTACAATAACAAAAAGATCTTGTGAATTTTATGCATTCATTTAAGAGAACTCTATTAAATACCTACTTTATAGAAAGAGAACGGAATAAAATAAAGCTGTAATAATAACATAAATAATAATGAAGTATGCTTTCTATTGAGTACTTACTATGTCTCAATTACCAGCCAAAATACTTTCACTTATATGCATCTCATTATCCTTATAAAACCTCCATTTTACTGCTAAGAAAAGTAAGGTCCAGCAGGGATAGAAACTTCTATAACACAGCTAAAATGTTCTAGAAGTGGGATTTGAATTCAGATCTGCATAGGTCATATCACTATCACCTACTGAAGTCCTGAGATCACGAGGGGGCTGGTCTCTTGTTTTAAAGGAATCATTACTTCAATCTTGGGTCCTTGTTGTCTTCAATTAGTACTAGGGATTTCTTCATTCCTCCCCCTCTTGTCTCTGTCTGGCAATGATTTTGTGCACAGAGGCTAATTATAAATGATTTGAGGTGTTGAATCAAAAGAACAACAAGAAACTGCAATGACATATTAGTCTAGGTTTCCAAAAAAGATTAAAAAATTCATATCAGCCTTATAGTCTTTCAATGTGTGTGGTTTATCCACTCACTCTCACCAGCACAGTGCCAGGCATTACTGTTACAGAGCTCGCCAAAACTTAAGTGAGCAACTGGGGTCCGTTAACATCACCTTGGTGAATAACCCAACAATTCATGCTGGAAGGAGCAGATCTTTACTTACAACATTCCAACCTTGGGGACGGCACTCAGAGCACCTCAGGTCTGAGCCTTCCTTTCCCACGAGACCTAGAACTTCCCATGCTCCTCACCAGGCTACTAGCCAGAAACCCCAAAAGTTCCCCATATTCTAATCTTAAGCTGGCTGTGCAAACAGTTCTCCAGTCCCTCTGGAAGGTACCAAAGTCGCCATCCTCATGCAGCAGCAGCTCTCCCCTTCAGGATCTGATAACATGGTCATCAGCCTCCATTTTAATTGTCCAATACAGCATGTGCCCTGATACTCTGGATTGTGGTGAAACTCAGGAAAGGCACAGGTCTTAAAAGTCCAGGTAGTGTCCAACTCTGCAAGGCAGCATCTTGCAAAGAAGTCCTTTGCAGGTCCAGTCAGCTAGAGCAGACACAATCACAGCAGCAGTGCACAGCCTAATCCCTTACTACAGCCTACAGGGCTGAAACCCTCCTTTCTCCTTTCTACTCCACGTGGCAGAGAGAGGAAGAGAGAGACAGAGAGAGATAGAGGGAGGGAGAGCGAGTGAGCGCACCTCTCATGACTCTCTTACTCCCTTTCAAGACACAGGATCCAGAGCACAAGACGGCTTCCGCACCTACTTTAAATCCCCTATGTAACCCCATTTCCCACTCCTCTCACAAAGGGTTACACCTGCCAGTACTCTGGTCTCTTCTGCCTTTCTCTGGCTGCCATTGTTAGTCTGGGCAAGTGTGGCCCTGTGAAGTAGGGGAACCTCCTTCTTGCTCTCACACAGGTGCACCAACCAGGGAACCACCCCCGGGCTACATCACATGGGTTAGGGTCATGCCCACCTCCCTGGCTCTGAGCACCTGCCACAACTACTTAATACATCTATGAAGCTAGCCAGCTGTTATTGATATGCAAAGTACCTCTCAACCAGTCAGTTCACTTCCCCATTCCCCAAACTATGGTTGTGGGGGGTTCCCTATATGCCCGGCACCCCAAGTTCTGAACTTCGTTCCACACCTGTTACATTACTGTTCACACAAGCAAGATTTTTAGAGGGCCCTGAGGTTGAGGGCTAACTCTGTATCTACTTAGCTGAGAGAACTTGTGCCAATACCTAATAGTGTAGTCCTTCCATTCCCCTCTAATAAAGTGAGAGTTCTATTTAATGCTCACCAATACTCCTCCTGGCTTAGATAGTCTAGTTAATGAGTCTATAGGAAGGTAAACTGCACTGGGGCAGCACTCTTGGGCTTTGACAGTTCTTTGAGAACTCCCTCTTCTCCATGAGGTTCTTGTAGTGACCAACATTTAACAAGGAGCACCTGACTTTGATGCAAAGATGTGCAACTACCCATGTGTGTGAGCACACACTACACTACAGTGTGCTGATTACTGAAGGGGATTTGCTCTGAGAGATGTGACTTGATCCGTGTGTGGACATCATTGAGTGCACTTACAAAAACCTAGATGATATAGGCTACAATACACCTAGGTTATATGGAGTAGCCTATTGCTCTGTAGAGGAGGAGAAATAATTTCTTCTCACACCTTCCTAGATTCTTGGCTGAGACATCTCTGTAATAAAAGACAGATTAACAGGAGAAAATGAGTAAAAGCTGGATAATATGTATACCTCCTTTCTACATAGGAGAGACCCAGGGAAACCGAGTACCTCGCCAAAATGGCTGAAGCCGCCACTTTGAACACCATCTTAGCTGAAGACAGAAGAGGATGTTGAGGATGAGAGTAGTCAAATTGGGGAAGGAAAAGCACAGGAAACAAGGATAAAATTGTTACATAGATTAAAGTCACTCTCTTCTGCATTGACAAAGGTTTCTAAAGAAAAGATCATCCCCCTCTTTCTGACAGAGCGAGGGACACCCCCTTACAAATTAAAATTTCCTTACAAATGTATATGTGCTTTACAAATGGTAACTTCTATTTGGTTTTCAGTGCTTCTCCCTTGTCTGCTGTTTCTTAAAATTAACCAGCCTAAAATAATTCTTATGTCAAATAGAAATATTCTGGGGTCACGAAATCCATTCCCCTATAGCACCTAGGCTACAAACCTGTACAGCATGTTACTGTACTAACTACTGTAGGCAATTCTAAGACATTGGTAAGTATTTGCATAAGGCCTTGCACTTTAACTTTATGAGAACTACAGCATCACTGGGCAATAGGAATTTTTCTGCTCCATTATAATTGTATGGACCACCATCATATAAGCAGTTCCTCATGGAAGGAAACAGTGCTATAACGCACATGACTGTGTAATGAAATGACTACATGTCCAGGCTTGGGCATCAAACAACACTGGTATCCTATCTTGATTTTACCACTTGTTAATCATATGGCCCCTTGCAAACAGGAGGTTATAGTAAACTGGACAACAGATTTTTTCTCTAGTTGGGATATAAAAGGGGAGAAAAATAGAGGCGAGTACATTGGAGGCTCCAGGAAGTTATAAATCGAAGCACTAGTGACTTTGGGGAAAATGTCAGATCCCAATAAATTTTTTAAAAGGAAATGAAATGAGTAGGAAGGCAGTGAGCTCCCTGTCCATGGAAGGATTCAAAGAGCAGCTAGATAGCAACTTTCTGAAAATTATAAAAAGGAAGAGACATAAAAGAAAGAATAAACAAATTTGATCTCATCAAAATAAAAAGCTTCTGCACAGCTAAACAAAACAACATTAAAATGAAAAGAGAACCAACCATATGGGAAAACATATTTGTCAATGATACCTCTCACAAGGGTTTAATCTCCAAAATATATTAAGAACTCACACAACTCCACTCTAGGAAGACAAAAAAAAAATTTAAAAATGGGCAAAGGACTTGAACAGATACTTCACCAAGGAGGACATACAGAGGGCCCAGAGACATATGAAAAGATGCTCAGCATCACTAGTCGTCAGAGAGATGCAAATTAAAACCACAATGAGATACCACTTCACACCAGTGAGAATAGCCTTCATACGTGAATCAACAAACAAGTGTTGGAGAGGTTGTGGAGAAAAGGGAACTCTAATGCATTGTTGGTGGGAATGCAGACTGTTGAAGCCACTATGGAAAACAGTATGAAATTTCCTCAGAAAACTAAAATGGAAATGCCTTTTGACCCAGCAATTCCACTGCTGGGATTATATCCTAAGAACTCTGGAACACCAATCCAAAATAACCTATGCACCCCAACGTTCATAGCAGCACAATTTGCAATAGCCAAGTGCTAGAAGCAACCTAAGTGCCCATCAGTAAATGAATGGATCAAAAAACTGGTACACTTACACGATGCCATAAAGAAAGAAGGAGCTCCTGCCCTTTGTGACAGCATGGACGGAACTGGAGAGCATTACGCTGAGTGGAATAAGCCAGGCGTTGAAAGACAAATACCGTATGATCTCACCTTTAAGTGGAACTTAATCAACAAAACAAACAAGCAAGCAAAATATAACCAGAGACATTGAAATTAAGAACAAGCGGACAATAACCAGAGGGGAGGTGGGAGGGAATAATGAAGGGAAAAGGGTGAAGGGTTTTCAGGAACAACTATAAAGGGCACATGGACAAAACCAAGGGTGGGGGGGATGGAATCAAGGGAGGGAGGTGGGGATGGCTGGGGTAGTGGGGAGTGGAGGCGGGGAAATGCAGGCAACTGTACTTGAACAACAACAAAAATTTTTTAAAATAAAAAGAAAATTATAAAAAGAAAATTCAGGTGCCAGATAGTCTCCAAGGTTCCTTCTGACTCTGAAATTCTATGACCCTAGGATGTATGAAGGGGATCTATTTGCTTTTAATCTCTCAGGTGTATAAGTAGTCCAAGGATCCTATGGATTTAGCCCCCATCCTCTTGTAGTATTATGAAGAGCACTTAGCATAGCCCTTTAGCATTCCCAAGGGCATTTTCTTCCTTCTCAAGAGCCTAGACAGCCCCCTCCAGTCATTTATTTGCTCAGCTTGTGTGCAGTGACCTTGAATTAACCTTGTTTATCCAGGTAAAACAGATGCCCTGAGAGCTGCCTGGTAGGTCCCCTGGAGTTTCTAACTCAATGTACCCTTACTCCCACAAAACCTTGAATTGCCATTTGCAGTTTTCCTCTGAGAAATCTGAACCCTCAGTGGAATGAGCTGCTTTTACAAGGTGTGGGCCCTTGTCATTGAAGTGTGTACATGGATTAAGTATTCTTTCATTCATTTGACAAACCATACTCTTGCACTTTCTACATGACAGGCACTGTGCAAACTGTGGGGAATAGAGGAGCCCCTTGGGATCGGCCCTTCCTAACCCTAGTTCCCAATATTAGGTCTGTGATTGATAATACCTTGGGTCTAGATCTCTGTGTAGGCAATGGTACGACTGACAGGTCATTCCAGAATGTGACAGAGAGAAGCATCACTGCCGAAGCCAAGTATGATGAAATGAAATGGGATGCAGTGTCAGCAGTAAGAGCACATGAGATAATGTCCCTCCTACCAGGTATATATCTGTTTCTGACATTTTTTCAGCTGCTTTGAGATGCTTAGCAATAAATTGCCCAAGAATGCCTGTGACCAAGCTTTGTCATGTCTTTATTAAAGTCAATCATTTGGACTGTATTATGGGACTTGTCTATTCCTCCCTGCAGGTCATCTAAGTAAGTGTCCAATTGAAATTTCTCCAGGAAGGCTCTGGTGCCCACCTCCAGCCATTATACCCTCTGACTTCCCTTGCAGTAGACTGCCCGTTACATGATTCCTAACAAGAACAGAGCTGGAACTGCACTCATAATAATAGAAATAATAATAACTGTGGCACATACTGTCTACTGATGTTCAGCACCATCCCTATATTTCTAATCTCTCTCCTGCAAGGACGGAAAGTCTAGAACCTGTTTTTCAATACTGTATTTCCTCCACAATTTATACTTAACCAGTAAAGTATTTGCACAAGATTTATAAAACATAAAAGAACAAGGAAGCCATTATTTTCTGCTATGTGCAGGCACATGGGCATTGGAAGGTAGAGCATTTTTCCAGAAGCTTTGCGGTGGACAGCTTGTAATCACCCACTTCCACGATGCTGGCAGCTGAGGCCCCAACCAGCAGCTGCCCCATTATTCCTGAACATCAGTGTGTTCTGAAACCCAGCAGTGGCCTTCCTAATCTTCTTGCCCCAGGTCCTTCCAAGTTGTGTAAGCCTCTCTCTGCGTTAAATCCCTTCCTGTCTGAAATTCCTAAAGTGGTTACTGTTTTCCTGACAAATCTGCATGGCAGGCTGTGATAACTAACTCACAAAATAACTCACTTATTAAATGATACTATTTGTCAGGCACTCTTCGAAATGCTTTATGAGTATTTTCTTCTTTAACCCTTATAAGAAATAATTAGCTCCATTTATTATATGAGGAAATTGGGAACAGAGCCATTAAATTTTTCCACAAAGTCGTATATAAACTGAGTAGAAAATCTGAGGGGAAACAAAGGGTTTCTGAAATCCATGCAGAGCCAGCGAGGATGAACCACCCTGTGCAGAAGGTACCTGGAGGAAGTCCAAGGAACACCAGATCCAGCAAAGTATGATATAGTGATTGGATGTTCCAGAAAGAGGTACAAGGGCCATTTTCAGAGGAGGTGAAATGGAAGAGCCAAATAGACAATCAAGTAGTTAGCATCAGTGTGGTTGAGCAGCATGAAGCAAGACATCAACTGCTCAAACAGGATTCAGGGCCAGGACTACCGATCCTCGCAGGGTTCGTGTAAACTAGAAGTCTCAGTGTTGAGGGAACTTAAATTCCAGGCAGGATGGTGGTGCCGAAAGTCAGGTATGGGCAATAAGACTGGATGGAGTGGTGTGAAGTGGTCAGAGCAGAACAA